>JBBYHO010000005.1:21889252-21903085 GCA_038382025.1 Adansonia gregorii
ATTTTCTCGTAAAGTAATTTAAAATAAAAACTCTTAATAAAAGAATTATTATTGTTATTATAAATAATATGTTAACAATTTTAATATTTTAATATTTGTTTATTAATTTATGATTACAAAATTTAGACATTAAATATTTATAATGTTGAAATTTTATATTTGCATATAAACATATATATATATATATATGTAATTTGTTATATTTGTACATTCATATAATATATATTTTGTTAGAAAATTTGGAAATCAGCTTTATATATATATATATATATGAAAAATATTTGAAAAATGTTGATAAAATCAAAGTAGTGCGTCAAAACCGATATCAATACTTGTTGTTACCAAAAGAAAGTTGTATATATATTGGTAAGGTATCGACCATTTTGAGTGAAACCACATTATATTTTTCTTCCAAAGTTTCAACTTGTTTATGTGATTAATCACTTATTTTATTAAATTTAATTTTGATTGTAAGTGATTGAATATTTATTTAATTATTATATAGAAGTATTTTTATTTGGATAAAATAAATCGGTGCACGTAGATAGATAACCGAAGAACATTTTAGAGTACGAATTGTAAAGTTACAAAACGAAGTCAAAACAATGAAAAATTTAATTTCATATGAACAAAAGAAAAGTACTTACTGTATATGAACGAAGAGCTCTTTTCTATTTTTGAAAATGCGTGAAATGATTTAATTTTTTTTTGAAGTTGTTTGGCAAAATTCTATCCTTTCTTTTGAAATTTAAAACTCTCTGGTATATAAACTAATAATCCCACATAAGAATGTAAGAGATGTATGCGTTTTATCCAATATAGTGTAGTCTAATTTTGATGGCTTGCAGGTTCAAGATTCCAACAAATTCAATGCCCAAGGAAGCAGCATATCAAGTAATAAATGATGAATTGATGCTGGATGGAAATCCGAGGTTGAACTTGGCATCATTTGTGACCACATGGATGGAGCCTGAGTGTGATAAACTCATGATGGCTGCAATAAATAAGAACTATGTTGACATGGATGAATACCCTGTTACCACAGAGCTCCAGGTAGGTACCTTTCTTGTTTCCTTATTGTTAAAAAAAAAAAAAATAGTTGCTGTTAGCTTATTTTCCTTGTCTCAGAAAATGGTACAGTAAGTGATTTCAACTCGTTCCTTATCTTCTTATTCAGAAGACACGTAATTGAGATGGTACCACTGTGTCTCATTCTCTCAGAAATGCAGGGAGATTGTACCACTTAAATATAGCAGTTTTTAAAGCTTGTGATAGGCTTTATTTTGTTAAAGTATGTTGTCATTGTTAGTCATAATTGAAAATTGCAAAAGTCATAACATCAGCAACACAAGTATAAGTCCCGAAGCTTGTCAAGTGAAATAGTGAAAAATATGCACTTCTGGGTGTTTTTTTTTTGTTTCGTTTTGGTTCAAGTTGTTTCAGTAACGCGTAAAAACAAGAAAAGGACAAAAAAAATCAAAGAACAATCATTCCATTAAGAGGAGTTATCTTCCCGCAAAGAAATTTAAATAGAAGCGAAACAAAGTGACATCTTTTTGGGTAGTTTCTTTGAATAACATCAGAAATATCACATAGTAATACATTTTGAAGCCTAGTTAACTGAGTCCCAAATTTAATTGGTGAAAGACCTCGTTTCATGACTAATCTTTTAAAATTTTGTGCTTCATTTAAGAACCGTCTTTCTCATCTTCTCTCTTATATCATTAACACAACTATCCATATGAGTGTTGTTAGCCAAATGTTAATACAGGTGGCTTCTGGTTGGAGAAGTGGTATCTTTCATTCGAATTACGATGCTATTGTCTTACATCATCGAGCGAAAGAGAGATATAAAGAGGGAATAATGTTGCTATTTTGAGCTATATTGTATTCATTTGGGGCTTGCCCCTGGGAGGGTTATGGTGACGGATTAAATAGTTTTGAGGGTTGAATTAAGATTTCTAGTAAGAAACCAAACAGCTTCTTTCAGATTGATAGGTTATATGGATTCCTAGAAGACTTTTATTTGTTCTTCATTGGTTGTAAGTTCATTAGATATCTAATTGACTTTATTTGATGAGAAGAAATGTATCGTTTGTACTCTATAAGTTACCTTAACTGGACTTGCTATCGTATAATCGAATCAACATATGCTTTGGTCCTACAGAATCGATGTGTGAACATGATAGCGAACTTATACCACGCTCCAATCGGGAATGGTGAGGCCGCAGTTGGCGTCGGAACCGTTGGTTCCTCTGAGGCAATAATGCTGGCAGGATTAGCTTTTAAACGAAAGTGGCAGCAAAAGAGAAAATCACAGGGCAAACCCTATGATAAGCCCAACATAGTGACAGGAGCCAATGTGCAGGTAAGTTTTTTGCACAAATTTACAATTGAAGATACATGAATTCAGTGTCTTGAACTGATTTTGTTGCTTCTCTAATGGTAGACTTGAATTACTTTTTAACCCAAATGGCATAATGATATATACAGGGAAATTTATTTACTGGAAAATGAAAATACAATGCGCAAGGTATAGCCTAGAAGTTATCAACAGGTTATAATATGGCCCATTGGGGTCACTGAAGCATATAGTTCCAAAATAATTTGCTTTTTTACTTTCGCTCAAAGCATCTGTAGAGTATAATGAGTTTCTGAGCATGTCTTTTTTCATAATTTTGCTGTTCCTATGAGAAGCTGAAAGTGTTGTCTGAATCACTAATTAGGTCAGTTCTTGAAATGATGTGAAATGTTCTTTAAATATGCTACACAGGTTTGCTGGGAGAAGTTTGCGAGGTACTTCGAGGTTGAGCTGAAGGAGGTGAAGCTGAAAAAGGGATATTATGTGATGGACCCTGTTAAAGCTGTTGAAATGGTTGACGAGAATACCATATGCGTTGCAGCCATTCTGGGATCTACCCTGACTGGGGAGTTTGAGAATGTCAAGCTCCTTAATGAACTTCTTACCAAGAAGAACGAGGAAACTGGTTGGGATACTCCAATACATGTCGATGCTGCCAGTGGAGGGTTCATTGCTCCTTTTGTTTACCCAGATCTTCTGTGGGATTTCCGCCTACAGTTAGTAAAAAGCATCAATGTCAGTGGGCATAAGTATGGCCTTGTATATGCCGGAGTTGGTTGGGTTGTGTGGAGAACCAAGGAGGATTTGCCTGATGATCTCGTCTTTCACATCAACTACCTTGGATCTGATCAGCCCACTTTCACCTTGAACTTCTCTAAAGGTAATGCATTCATGCATTTGTTGACATGTGGTCCTTCATTCTTGTAGATGACATGTCATGTGAGTGTGAATTAATTTAACTCCAATGCTTAGGCATATCTTTATGAACAGTAAGTTTAGAATTGATTTTAGTGCAGTAACGTACAGCGATTTTCGTTTCTACTACAGAGATCTGATCTCTGCAAGTTGATCCCTGAAATCTTGTTTGTTCAAAGACTGAAACTTGATCAAATTTAATTCGCCTCATAAATGTTTTCAATGCTTGTAAGCTTTAAATGATAAAAGAAAGCAGGACATAGCACAGCATTGAAACAAATGGATCCTGGGGGTGGGGGAAGGGAGGTTCTATTGATCAGAGTAGCTTTTGAAGTGAAACAGACATTTAATAGAATACCCCTATAGATATAGATGTCTATTGATGTTGCTCAAGTTCTACAGATGGTATATTTTGAGTTTGCTTTGCAGTACGATTGGTTGTGTGGGCATTATTTTCATTAGGCAGATAGTTGCAGTAATAACTTCATAATTTTATTGAGCTGAGAAATAGGATACACATGAAGATTTTCACAGTAATTTCTCATTTCATTGCCATTTTTTTAGTCTTTATTTGTCTCTTTTGTTAGCTCAGTTGAAGCACAAAAGTGTTGATTTTTTATTGTAGTTATAGATAGAACCTTACGAGAGTAGCGGGAATTGGAATCCACTTTCATGATTTCACCAGTTCAATTTTTGTTTTATGTCTACTTTGACTATTACAAACTTTGTTTGAATGCAGTCAAAAACATTTCAGTAAAATTTATTTGAATTGATTTCATGTTTTCTTTCCAATACATGTATAAGAATTTTCTCTGGCCAACGTTTGAATCGATTACTATGACTTCATATCAGTTCTAAAAAATATAAAATAGACAAAACTTGTTGGCACTTGCATGCTTTCAGAATAATGTTGAAACCTCAAAATATCTGGATATTTTCTTTGTAAAAGGAAAAATTTTAACGAAATACAAATTTCCACACAATTGATGATTTTTTTTTTATTTAAAGATTTCCAATTAAATTATACATCGAATGGATTCATTGACATCATAAATGATGACATCATATTTATTTAATATTATGAATAATTAAATGCGTACATGTAGGCTGATCAATCAAAATTAAAAATTTTTGTAAGTTGAACAATCACAGTTCAACTCTTAAGTAATCAATTTCATCTTTAAATTAAATAAAAGATAATATCATCATTGATAGTTTAAGTAACGTTCTCCCCTCATTATTGATAGTTTATCTATAAGGTAAATCCAAAGTATTTCATCATGGCTTCTATAAATCATAATTATATGTGCAAGTGATAAGTTAACCTTGTTTGTTGTTGGTTATATCTTGACGGGCAATATTTTATGTTTTACAACTAGTTGCTCTTAAGAATTCATATTCTCCATTCAGAATTGTTCTTGCTATATTTGCAGTGATGCATATATGTTAGTAATTATTTTCTCCTTCTCCCTTGTGGCAGGCTCGAGTCAAATTATAGCTCAATATTATCAGCTTATTCGGCTTGGTTTTGAGGTAAATTCTGCTAAAATTTTCATGCAGACTAGCGTAGGAGTGGAAAGGATATCAATTTAATTGACCTGGTTTCCCCTTTGATTTCCTTCCCTTCTAATTTCATTTCTCTTTCAAGAACCATTTTAATAGCCATGGAGAATAAAGAAAGTGCTTACACTTGCCATGAATGGAAACTAATTTATGCTTATCTCACTTAGGCAAATGTTTCTTCCTTCCTTAGTTTATCCAATAGATATTAAAACCCATTGAGATATAAGCTGGTAGCTCTCTTTCTCTCCCATCCCATAAATCTCATCTTCCTCTTCTCAAGATTTGGACCTATAGCCTCTATCCATTTGGCATTTGACGAACTAGATTGAGAGTTGAGGCCATACTTCCTAGGAATATATGTTGCCTAGATTCCGGATTGAGTACTGGATATGAGTGTCTGTTTGATATGATACATCTAATTTTTAAAGTTTTTTCATCTATTTAGAGGATTATATCCTTATATCATGTCTATATATGTGTCGGATATAAGTTAAGATACATATGTTAGGAAAAATAAAGAGTCTGGATGACATAGCTGTGAACCGTAGCAACACCATAATTCTATATATATATATATATATATATATTTTTTTTTTTTCATTTCTTTAAGGAAAATTCCTTTAAAGCTTATATGTGTGTATCTTTTAGAAGTGAAACACATAAAACGTTGAATGATGAAGATTGCGAGGACCATGTCTATTCTGTCTCTCATCAATATAAATAAACTGAACAAACAAGTTATCTTCTCCTTATGTCCGTAGTATTTCTTAACAGATATGTAGTAAATTGTGGTCATTTTATCGAAAGCAAATAAGCAAAACTGCTGCCCACATCCTTTTCGAAAGACTACGTTCTGCTTTACACAATTAACTAAATTTTCATTGATAAATGCTTTTTCTTTCTGATCTTTTGTGATGGTCATCTCTTTACAAGTTTGATTTATTCTCTTTTTTCATAAAAGGGATACAAGAATATCATCGAAAACTGCATTGGGAATGCAAGAATTCTGAAGGAAGGAATAGAGAAAACAGGACGATTTGAGGTTGTCTCCAAAGATGTGGGTGTTCCTCTTGTGGCTTTTGCTCTAAAAGACAGCAGTAAATACACTGTGTTTCAGATATCTGAGAGTTTGAGGAAGTTCGGGTGGATCGTACCAGCTTATACAATGCCTGCAGACGCCCAACATGTTGCTGTTCTGCGTGTGGTTGTTAGGGAGGACTTTGGTCGTAGTCTGGCTGAGAGACTTGTCTCGCATATTGAGGTAGTGCTGACGGAACTAGACTCGCTTCCAAGTCGTGTGGCCATTCCAGCTTCACATGTCGATGCTGTTGTTGATTCGGTGGAAGAGGGGAAAAAGGGTGGGGAGGAGGCAGCTAAAAGGACTGAGAGGATAATTCAAGAAAAGCTTAGGCAATGGAGGCATTACGTGGAAAGTAAGAGGACGGGGGTCTGTTAAAGACCCTACGAATCTGTGTTCTACCCCATATAATGCATATATATATATATATATATTACTTGTAGCCATATGTGAATTGAAGGATTGTTGGGTCAATGTTTACTTCTTCAAAACTGCAGCATAATTACTTTTTATATGGTAATTTCGTTGTGTTATGTATTTAGAACAGCTACGTATTTGTGTTTGTGGAATATTATGTTCAAATTAGGGAATATATGGATGTTTTTATTTATTCATTCATTTTTTTGGAGGAAGAAGATTTGAATCCAGTCTTTTGAGCAATCATTAACTAAGCTAAATGTTTGGAGATAATTTTTTTTTTTTATTAATAAACACAATGATCGTGTTTGTAGAATGCAGTATCCGATAAAGACTTAAAGAAAATCACATATTATCCTCAATATCATCCTATGGGTGAATTGGATTGTTTTAGAGTTCATAAATCTATCAAACAATTATAAAAAAAAAAATAAAAAAATCTAATGATACTCAATAACATCTTATGATTTCATTTTAATTTTTTATTTTTGAATTTGGATGAATTTCATATCAAACCAAAAAGATGTGAATAAAGGAAGAGAATTTCTTATCAAAGTTAAATAAAATTTTAATTTTTAAATAATTTATGAAATTCGCTGACAAGTATCATAAGAATCTTATTTGCAATTAATGCAAGATTTATTTAATGTAATATTCTTGTATTAAATAAAATAGCTAATAATTAATTTCATGAATTTCTAATATATTAAAAATATATCCAATACAATAATTTAAGGAGTATACTTAATACTCCAGAGCAAAATCCGTAATTTATTTAGAAAAGGTTTAAATATATGTCATGAAAAGTCCTCCATGCAGAGCTAATGAAAAATAATCACTTTCTAAAAATTATAATGACTAGAGTTATCTTTGCATCTTGGTTAAACATTGTTAAATGCAGTAGCCAAAAGAAATAAGAACTCTGTTAACAATGGCGACTAATGGAGATGGTATATGATAGAACCTTTGACTAGCTTTCCTATAGTGGATTGAAGAATCGGGTTTCGACGAAAACATCAAAGAGGCAATTCATTAACAATAGGAACATCATATATATTATCACGAACATTGCTATTATTGCTTGAACTGCTCATTTCTTAATCGTTTTAGCGTGCATTCAATTGAACTGTTAGCTGGAACAGATCTAAAAGCTTCAGTAGGAAACTTACGTGCAATCTAACCATCATCACCCACAAGAGAATAAAGCATCACACTTTCTTCATGGTTTACGTTAGCAACACTTTCTTGAGTACATTTATTGGCAACTCTAGTAAAAAATTACCAACTTTATTATGAGTATTGAAACTATTATTTAAATTCAATGCATTTGTTTATTAAGATCACGAATAAAAAATTTTCATGGTGGCTTGGCTGACTTAATCAACTCTGGATAAGGTAGAAGTTATAATTTTTCATAGCCTCTTTTGCTAAGTCTTGGCTAACTTTCATTATTGTTCCTACCCATTAAAGACTTCATATCATGGATAATATTTCAACTGTGCCTCAACCTAATTGCTCTTAATCTCTCCACTCTCTTATTTTTATTTTGCCTTAATCATTCATTACCATTCATTCCAGCAAATAATAAAACATTCGTATAATAAACTTTCACTACAAAAAGAAAAATTTTTAGGGGCAATAAAAGGGAACTATCTAAAACATTTCTTCTCGTCCTCAATTCCTATGTTTTTAGGGAACGATTAAACTAAGGCTCCATTTAGCACTGATGTCGGCACAACCTTTAAGGTCAAAGTTGCTTTGCATCATAAACGCGATAGTAAACGGATAAAAAATTTTAGTTTTTGCATTTAAATTCATCTTTTGACAACTCAAACCAAAAACTAAGAAAAATAGAGCTTCTTCTGTTTAAAAATTGACTTTTAAAATAAAATAATTTTATTATCCTGATATTTTTAAACTATTGTTATTTTAATCATATCATTTTCCGACATTTCAACTCGTTAAAGCATTTTTACACAGTAATGTCAAATATTTAAAATTTATTAAATCACATTTTTTTCATCACACTTTTCCAATCTAATCTTTTTCCGATAACAATGTTAACTAAGAGTAAAAAAATACTTTTCACAAACTCAATCCCAAAAACGTTAACTTCCATCCCTTTTGTTTTTAGCATTGACGATATTAAAGCATCGAATCGGTTCGTTGGGAAAACCTACAAAGAACCACGAGATTTGTGGAGGCAGTAGGACCTTCAAATGCTAAAGCTGACATTCGTAAAGCCATGGAATATGCTATTAAAGTTTCAAAAACTTCTTGTGCTACTTGAAAGCATTGCAGCCAAAAGATTATGAAACGAGAGGTGGATTTTCATGTTTAATGTTTTCTTCATCTATTTATAGCTTTATGTACTTGGTTTTACTTTAGTTATTGAATCTGTGGTTTGGTAAAATGGATCTATGAATTAAGTGCATAAGGTTGAAAATATCCTTCAAGGACTTGATAAAAATATTTATGTTTTGGTTCTTGGATTAACATCTGAAAATTGGTAAATATTTAATGGTGATAGAAACTTGCTTTTTTCCTTTCTTTTTTTTTTCTGCTAAGTCAAAAAGGATTATATTACCATAATAATAACAAGAATAGTCAAAATATTCCGAGACAATCAGTTTACCGACCTCTTAAGGAATGACCCACCCAAGCTAAAACCACTAAAACCAAACCAAAGAATTGATCAAAGAATAGAGAACTATCACAACTTCACCTTAACAAGAGCTAAAAAGATAGGACCAACGATCACGTTCCCGTAAACCACAGAGCCAATCTTTTAGAATCATTAATCCATCATACAGAACAGCGCTAGCTTAGGAACAACAAACCAAAAGACCAACACCACCAAGCACTTCAAAGCTTTAAAAGTCAGATACACAAATAGTAGAAATGAAAATTTTGAAAATCAAAGTCACCAACACCTACTAGGCCAAGTGGTGAAAAGCTCAGTACCTCTTTAATAAAGGTCTCAGTTTTTGAGAATGGAGAAAATTGATATTGAGAGAGCTTTTCCTTATGGGTTTGAGTCAGCTCGACTCATATTGGAGACCTAATATGACTATCGCATACCTAAAGGTCTCAAACAAATACAAAAAAAGAAAAAAGAAAATCAAAGTCAGTCATTACTTAAAGCATACCAAGAATAACTTCAAGCATTCGACACCCTTAACTATGCGATAAAGCCTCCAAAGATACAGGTAATACCATGTGCACAATTTTGACCCCATAAGTTTAATGGACCAATGCAAACTTCCCGTACATATCCTAGAGACATGTACCGAGATAGAGCTTAAAATTTGTCAAGTGAATATTTCCTTAAAACATTGTTTATGGAGTTAACAACACCAGCACCCATTTTTTGCTCATAAACAACCCGAAGACAAGATGCAACAATTACCCAAGGACTTTAGAAAGAATCTAGACAAATAGTCTTAACATGCAACCAAATAGAACCATCTCCCAAGCAACCAATTGAATCACTCTCTAACAGAGCAAAATCTTTCTTTTCTAATTCAAATCAATCTACCTAAAGATAATAGTTTTTTTTTTCTAATTCAAATATTGTAATCTTAGCTTTAAATTCACCATGCCATATTTTGTCATAATGTATTGAACAACCTATCTAAGACTGACGCTGCCACAAAGTCTCATCTTTTCAAGGCATACCACTTCTTACCCAATTAAGAATAGCTAGATATTTACCTAAATAATTTTTACAACCAAGTAATGGAGTTTTCCATTTAGTTTACTACTGCTTTTGCAAAGAAGTTAGCACTCTCATTACGATGTCGGGGTATTTTTTCCATGATCACATTTTGCAATTTTCCATCAATTCTCTAATTCTTCATCTGAACCGCGTAAATCCTCTTTCCTTTAATGGCATTTTTAATCATAGTCATCAATAACTTATTGAAGTTATTTTTTCTCTTACCATCAGCCTCCACCATTTCTTTTTGATTTGCATCAAACTGTATTAAAGGCTCCAATTAAGCACCCTAGAACACCAATCTCCTATTTAACTCTAAATATTTTTCCCATGACATCTACTTACCGCCATCTTAGAAGGGGGCCTACACCTTACAAATTACACATTTGATGTTTAAATGAATCCATCTACCTTTCACAACCTAGAATCTGTCATAATAATAACTGCTAATAAGATTAAAGCTACCCTTATCTCCCATTAACAATAACCCACCTAACCTCCCTATCGACGTCGAACATACCCCACCTATAATATCTGTATCAGTAATATATTCAACCTTAGTTTCTTGAATTAGAACCATTGCTGCATCGTAAGACCCAAATAGCTTTTATTAAGACAAGACCCTAGGATACTCTACACAAACCTCTATCATTCAAGCAAAGGATTCTCATCTTAGCCACAACATATTAAAAAATATAAAAACACCCTACAAATAAAACACTCGAATCAAAGCAAAAATAATTTGTAAGACGAAAACATACACCCCAAGAAATAGCTATAAAACGCAACATGACTCTGCTAGATGAATTAACAAAATATGCGTTCATCAAGGTCGGTGATTCCATCAATGATAACTCTTTCATCACAGCTAGCCACACACCTAAGTACATCTAGGTAGCTCTGATGTCCTCTTTATAAATCTCCTTAAGGTTTTTGAAGTCAGCATAAAAAAGAGATTTATTAACTATCTAGTTATCTGTTTTATTACGTGAATCCCGTTTCTGTTTAACCTGTTCTTTTTCTTTTTGCTTTTTTTATTAGATTTGCGGAGCAATTTATCCCCACGATACTTAATATCTTACCCTCCATTTATTATTTGCTGCTATCTTGGCTTGTTTAGAATGAGAGATAGAACAAGCAAAATTATTAAACCAGATTCATCTATGGGGATATCGAATTAGGGACTATTATGCTACCAGATCTAATGTCAAAAAACCCAAAGCCAATCTTTGTGTTGATGAGGTTCGCATTAACTAAACCAAGCCACATTATTGAGTCCTAAAAAAAAAAAAAACAAATAAAGGCATTAGGCAAAATAAGGTTATCCCCAGATACATTTCTATCCACAATAGGCTTTGCTTGAAGAAAATCAAAAGTAACCAATTGTTTTCCCACTCTAGAAGAATCAATATCAGTTGCTATATTAGACACATCCCTAGATAGATTTCACCCTCTGTCGGTTCCCATATGCATGTATTCGTTGCATGCGTTGGCTTGTCCAACCCACTATTAATAGCAGAAGTGTGAATTAAGTTGCATATATCTCCCAAGTCCTCAGATACCATGGCTTCAACATCATTGCTGTCTTTTAGGTTGTTGGGTTTACTTCCAAACAGTGATTCATCTCACATATCATAAGCCTTAAGCAAATTTTGAGAAAAAAAAAAAAATCTGCCCCTGACAAGGGAAGACTGGATTGAATCAAGGTAATCAATTGTACCTTGGCTAGAACAATCTAGGTCAAACTCCACTTTTAACACTTGAACCTTTAGAATCTTATCATTGTAACTGAGATTAATACTTTCATCAAAATTTTCCAATATGTTCAATTTGGATCAACAAAATGCTTTTGCAAAATTCAAATTGATTGAACATTTTGTTATCTAATTATGTGAGGCCCCTCTACAGTCCAGCTATTTTTTGAAATGTAGATAAATTCCAAGCTTGAATCGAAATACTAAAACAAAAGATCCGGCATAACGATACGTCATGAAAAATCTTCTGACCATGTTTTAATGTCAACCATCCAATCCTGGAGCCTTAACCAATCATTATCCTTAATTTATCAAATTGATTGAAATTCTCCAATTAATCAAAAAGTAACCACTATCAAGTTTCTTAATAGAAAAATCTAATATATCAAGTTGGTGAAAATTTTCAAGGAGCCATTCCAAACCATATATGCCTCTCACTTTACCTACCATGTAAAATTCCAATGTATGCAAAGCTTTATCCTTAATAACGGCCAAGCAAAACTTTTTCTCCTTGACTGGCAGTAAGTAAAGGCGTTGATTCTACAGTGAAGGAGGAGAATTAAAATGCTATTAATCCATCAAAACTTGGCAAAATGATCGATGATTATCGATAAGCTAAGGAACTCGCCCAAACTAACGATTACTATCACCCGAAACCCGCTAGTTATCTGAGGGTAGAATAGATTTGCTTCCGTTACATATTGTTTCCCACTGGATTAATCTTTCTCCAATAAAAGTATCCCCATTTAAATCTTGCTGAATTTACCGTAGGCGATAATCAAAGAGCCAAACCACATCTTGTCTGTGTACAACACTTGATGCTTGACCAAACTACCAAATCTAACAAAATCATATTTCTTTCTACCCTTGCTTCTCTTTTTAGGAATAAACATACGTAGAACTTTTCCATGCCTTGAAAAAAAAAAAAAATCAAATGATGCCAATAAACTCGCGGAGGATGTTGATAACAAATACAAAGAAAATTCAAGACCTTATTTCGCCCTTTTTACTTTACTTTGAGAAGAAAATTGTTTTGGTTCAACATGTTTCCAGAAACTAGCATCATGTGTGAGGATAGATTGAAGATTTTACGGCAAGAAGAGGTCAAAAGTTTTAACTATTTTATAATGGATATAATAGTTGTTTGGTTGTAAATTCTAAGGCAATGGAGAAGGGCCACCCATTGGTGGTGGGTCAAGCTTGAACTAACTTCTTACTATCTAAGAAGCTTCTCAAGAAACTGTAAGTCCTGTGGGAACTACTCTAATTTTGAATTTTTTTTGTAGCACATTAGTGTTCATATTTTGCAGTAAATTATTTTTAATCCATTTTCCATAATTTTAATCCACAATTGCTCCAAAGCATAACAATTACTTAGTATGGTTATGAGTACTATTGGGAAATATGCTTTTATATATTGATATAAGTACTAAACTAAACAAATAGCTTTGCTTTAATTTTAGCTTGTAAAATGAAGTATCAACGGTGATTTGGAGTTTGATGGTACCCATTATTCTTACAAGGGATCTTATAGCTAGTGAAATATGACCTGATATCTCCAACAACTCTTTAGAGGATGAAAACCCAAAATGGTAAGTTGGGTGGATTTTGGATCAAGCTAATTGGTTGGTAGCTAGTTCTAGTACATGTCTTACCTTACAACAATATTTGCTTATGCATGAATTTTTTTTTAAATTCACCTTCTAGCATTACTTTTAGTGTGCTATTTTATTGGGTTTCATCATGATCTTAAGTGTTTTTAACACCGAAAATAGCTTGCACTTCACAAGAATAGATAATGCTTGGTAATTTACCATTACTTTATTGTTTAAAAATCAAAAGCCCCACTTGGTTACTGATACTATTTATCCAATATAGAAGCATATCTCCATAAATCCTTTTGTAGGGAAATGAAGGTGGAAAGAACTTTGCTACTTCCGAAATGAAACGAACTTAGGGTACTGTTCTTCAACTACTCTTACTTAGAAGTATCTTCATTCCCAAGTGTAGGCATAGCACTTTCATT
>JBBYHO010000005.1:21903185-21921957 GCA_038382025.1 Adansonia gregorii
GATGATTTTTTGATACGGTTGATTGAGAACAATAAATCTTGCAATTTTGAGGTGGCAGATTTCTCGATGGATGCATTTTGTTTGTACCTAAGTTATAGGACTGTGTATGTCATCTAAGAATTCTTAAAGTAAATTTGTGTGAAAGTTTTAATTAATTAGCTTTTTCTTATTATGCTTCAATTTTCGGATGATAAAATATATGGGTAATTTTATCTCAATTAACTTTGAATTTATACGACTTGATTCTCTTTTAAGATTACCTTTATGCAAATAGGTTAAAAATCATAAGATAATGTGAGTAGAAACTCTAGAGGTGACACAAATGGTCTAATCTGAAAAAATTTTTAAAAGTTGTGTTTTATTTATTTTGAAAAACAAAGTAGTCTTTGTTTTAATTTTCTTTTTTAATTAAAATAATTATTTTACTCCACCTTAGATGGCCCAACTCTAGTGTGGGTATATCTCAAAATTTGGGTAGGCCTTAATGTATTTATACATTATTTTGGCCTAATTTATTTTAAGAAATTTAGGTTGTTTAATTCGAATACTTAATTAATTTTAATTAAATAATTAATTTTATTTAAATAAATAAATTTTCATAATTTTAATTATAATTCAAAATAAAATTATGAAAATTTTATTTAAATAGAATTGTTATATATTAATTATCAAACTAAAATTAACATATATTTTAATCAAAAAATAAAATAATGTTTTCATCAATTTATTTAGAATATTATTCATATTTAATTTATAAATAAATATTTAGAGAAAATTTTATAGATATCAAATTAATTAAATAATTAATATTTTCATATCTATTTAATTTAAATTAATTTTTATATTTATCATAAGGTAAATACAATTAATTCAAATTACTCATGCTTGTCTAAGTGAATATTTAATCAAATTAAATATATGTTTTAAATAAATAATATCAAAAAAATCATTTTCGTTTATTTATTGAAGAAAACGCGTACATCCTTAAAAAGAGTGTATTCAACGCATCATTTCACCATTTTGAGAATCATTCGACTTCGAATATTTTGATCAATAACTATTCATTAAAAAATTATGTTGAGCTGGTGAAGGGATCAATTGAACATATATAATTAGACTTCAATAATTTATGTATTAATTATTTTATATAGAATAAGTAATGACGTAACTATTAACCTCAAAAGTCATTTCACTAGAGACCTGAGATTGCAGTCCAATTACATATCATATTATATAAGCTTTATAAGGAGTTTTTTAGTCTAATAAATCATCTTTAAGTCCAATGACCCTATCATCTGTATAATACCCTTATATGATATCCGTGATAAACTTAAGGTTAAAATATGCTTGACCACTTGATCACTTTATCTTTATTCACTATGTGAAAATGATTGTCTATTACATGTAAACAATTTATCATTTAACATACAAATAATTGAGGCATCATCTATTTTCACTATCTTGTATAATGCCTTTTAAGAAGATAATCTTAACTTTTTATAAGAGCTATGATTCCATATCTATAAATAAAGCTCTCATCAAGTATAAGCTATGTACCCAATGAACTAATCTAATAGCTTGCTACTTCAAGACGCTTTAGTCTTTAGAACGCCAAAGTATACAAGCTATATACATGGAGTTAATTACTTGCTCAGGTTTAAGGTAATTACACAATGATGGACAATTTGTTCTATATCAAACCCTAAGTATTTTATTGGTTCATAAAAAATAAATGCCAAATTAATAAAAAATTCCAAGAAAAAAACATATTGATAAAAAGAATTTTGATGAATCTATTGCAAGACATAAAAAAAAAACAAGATTGAAACTACAAAAATCATTGTGATCTATTTGTTCTTGAAAATATTTTATCCCCTAACCATTGGCAAGAATTGTGAATTTGAATTTCTTTCAATTCAAGGGATAAAAAGTAGTTGAATTATTTTTATGGATCTCGTCATTTCACTAATTTGGACTAAATAATGAGCTAATGAATCTCCTTTTTTTTCCTTTTTTTGACCATTGGATTTCTCAATCAAATTTGTCGTAACACTCATACTGTTCAACTTTCCAAAGATCCTAGTTGATTCCAGATGATCATAGCATTAGGCTTAATAAACCCCAATTTATTGCTTTTTTTTCCACCAATAATGCTTATCCTTTCAACTCGTTCCAAAAAAATAGGATTTCGCTGAATGTAAAAAGTGAATTAATACAAACTTATTAATGGATTAATTACATTTTGGTTTAGTCATATATATCACCACTTCTAGGTAATATATTTATGTCTCTATTTAAGAGTTAGCTTGCTCCAGATAGCTAAGACAAACTATCTCCCTAATTGGATTTAGATGACAAAATAGTCTTAACATAAGTTGATAGACTATGGATGATGAATTTAGACTACTTACCTTAGAATGTTATCTTCTCGCATATAAAGTTCATTATATGCAACATTCTAACGATAAATGAGCCATATTTGCTTATATTTACTCTTAAAATGCAAGTTAAACGAGGATAAATAGTAAGATGTAATAAAAACTTGAATGTATAAATATGAATAATTAGTTCAAACTAATGAAATACATCATAATGTTTTTTATCTTTAGGGTATTCCTAGTAGCATCCCTATACGTACCTTTTGGAGTCAATCCATTAGACATTCAAATGTCTATATACGAGGGTCTAAAGTGACAATAAATGACTTAAGAATGATGCTTCGAGGCCTATAAAAGCTCATATTAAAAAGGGATATCGAATCTAGGAATTTGGGAATTTGCATCCAAATGCCTTTCCCTCAACAATTTGCATGCATTCATTACTTGTGTGTTTTTCCTAAGTAAAAAGACATTCGCATATCATCTTTATGACCTAGACCATGAATTAATAACCCACCTTAAGTGCCAGAACACTACATGATTAATGCATAAATTGACTCTCTTATGCAAAAGGCACTCATATGTCTTCTTTGCATTCTAAACGATGAACCAACTACCTATCTTGGGGCCAATCCATTATGCCTAAGTTCTACATAAAGGGCATTCATATGCCACTTCATGACACTAAACAATGACATATTTGAGGACCAATCTAATGGTGCCCAAATGATACATAATGGACGCAATCACAAACTCACAAGGCTCAATACAAGACCTTGCATAATTACAGTTCAACATTAATTAAGACTAGTTTAAAATCGAATTAATAAGGCCTTAAACCATAAACTAATTTAAGCATTTTAAAGCTTAATATGCCCTAAGTTTCAAACAAAAATAATGGTAAAACAATAGCCAAAGTTTTATTGTTTATACTAAATTTTTGGTCAAAAAAGTCACAATTCCATTGAAAATGCTTTTTTAAGATGGTATTTCATTACCAAAATTCGATCGCTAATACTTAAGTTGCTGATAATATTCTGGCAAAAAAAATATCATTGGAAATGATATTATTTTTGACAGACTATTTTTTATGAAATTTTCGTTGGAAATAGTTTTTTCCTATGGAATGAACAGTTACTAGCGATGAAATTTTCCTCAGAAAATAATTAGTAGCTACAAAATTTTTCGTAGGAAATAATTGTTAGTGATAGAAATTTTTCATCCCAGATTTGGAAAACTAAGACCCAAGTCTTGAAAATTGAAGAATGTCAAAAATTGAATAGTGTATGCCTCTTAAGGTGATTAGAGTGGTTATTAATGATATTTGAATGAAAAAAAAAGAGTCATAATCAAAAGTCAATATAATGACAAAAGTCAACTTTAGGCAAAGCCAACTATAAAAAGTTAACTTTTTAGTTTAGAGCGATATTTTGAAATTGGAAGAATTCTACAACTCGGAGTTCAAAGTTGATTACACCAAAATGAAATTGAATATGGACTTTAGGTTAAGAAATGCAATCAAGATCAGGTCATGAAAGGACCCTAGGAATTGAGAAAGTAAAAAATTCTCAAAAGCTTAATCCGAGAAATCTGAGATAAGAAATTTTAGATTTTTCAAAGAAAGTTATTATGACATATTTTTACAATGGGAAATAACATTCAATTGCACTTTTACATCGATAAATCATGGTCAATTGAATGGAATACAAAGTTATACTTAGATTAGTGCACAACATAGTCGTGGCCTGAATTGAACATCTGTATAATGTGCTAATATTGTTTAACTATTCATTAATGGCACAATTTAAATTTCTCATAAAATTAGTTAGAAGGTTAGTGATTAAGCTAAGATCACCATCACTCTTGGGTGATTAAAGCTTAAATAACCAAAGGCCTACAAATGGGGATGATTGGCCATAGTTTCATAACTTTTAAGCATTCATAAAACTTTACAAAATCTAGAATTTTTTTTCTCTCAACCTGTCATCATCTTTAGGAAGCAAGCTAGCTTGGAGTAGGTATAATTTCTAACTTTTCTTTTTAATTTCATTTCAATTCCATGATTTTGATGATCAATTCATGTTTCTCCTTGCTAAGGTGTTTACATGATCTATAGCATTTTACCAACATGAATTATAATGATCATGTGTTTGTATCTTGATTTTAACTATGATTCACTTGATTTCTTGTTGTTTAAAGCCTGATATTGTGGAAAGCTGGCTTAAATCATGATTAATGATCCAAACCTAGTGTACAGACATGAGATCTCCTTAGGTTTAAGGTTTGCCCAGCCTAATTTCTTAGGAATTAGATGATTCAAGTTTAGTTAAGCCATATTTTGATGATGTTAAGCTAAAATCTTGAAGTTAGATGATGAAATCATGATTCTCTGGTTCAATATTGTGTTTAAACAAAAAGAAATGGAAATAACCTAGTTTTGCTAGCTCAAATTTATAGGATCTTAAGCTTGGTTGATTTATTCTTGCATGATCTTGCTAATTTAAGCTAGTGTGAGCTGATTTGAACAAAAACCTAGTTGATTAAAACTTGACTATACTGTAAAATGTTTAAACTATAAGTTCTTAAACTAGGAAAACCATTCAAACAAGCTAGGATAGCATCCTTTAGGTTTGGCCATAGTGGTTTCCTAGTGCGCTTAGATAGGCTTTACTTAATCGATGCTTAATTAATTAATTAAACTTAGATGAATTAAATTGAGATGAACTTAGGTAAACTAAAATTTATGCTTAATTGAAAGAATTTAGAAGCTTACTTATTCAATTATAGAGCTTAAATGTTGAAAGCATGATTTGATTGTTAATCATATTGATTGAAATGAATCTAAGCTTGTTCTCTTGCAGTTGATTGTTAATTGAAGAGAATTTGATGAGAAATGATGTTTAGCATGATCAATTTAGGATGTTTGGCCAAGTTGAATTTTGTGTTTAGAATAGGTTCTGTGAATGATTTGTTGCTAGAACCTTAGGTTAATATTCTATGCATTTGATTAAATGCATGGCAGGATGTTTAGGCTGTGCAAGAACCTTTTTTTTTCCTAAAAGATCCCTCAAAGGCTAGCTTGGTTCACCTAATCAGTAAGTGTATCAAAGTCTAGTTTTGTTTAATAAACCCTTTATTGAGTAGCTTGGGGATATTAAATAAAATAGCTTGAATTAAAGCTAATTTAGAGCAACATAAAAATATTTTTAAGTGTTTAAATGTGCTTGGATGAGTCTAAACTTGGTGAGCCTTAATGTGAGTCATCAGGTATTGTTTAAGTATGTCAACATGTGTTGCCTGGTGTCACTTAGGTGCTAGTTTCAGCATACATGTGAATGGCATTCGCGTGCTATTCACTTGATAAGAATAAATAATAATGAATAACAGCAATAAAAGCGGAGTCATTCATATGACTCTAAAGCACCAATGTTAAAAAACATAGTTCTAGGTCATGGAACTGAGAAGTATTCATTGATTCCTCATATATTACATTTATAGATTCTATTTGCTTTCATTGCAAGATGTTCGAATGTCCATAAACATGTTCTAAAAATATGATAAAAGACTTCATGATCACAAGTTAAGTTAGAGTTACTGTTGGAATCTAGCATGATAGACTCATAAAAAATATATACATATAGATTAGGTTATAGGCCTTAGAAATTTTTGATAGTATTTTTCCTATAACCTCATTGATTTGACTATAAAACATTTAATTTCATGATCAAATGAATACAATAAAATCCTGGAATCTAAGCTATTCCCATGGCTCTATTTTAGCATCTGATCAGTATTAGGTACTATTTTTTTATGAGGATAATAATTTTTGTGTATTTTTCTCAAATTTTTAGATAAGATTTCCAAACACGTATAGCTCATTTGCGAGTATTCTAGATGAATCAAAAATAAATTCGGAAGGCAGGTTGGTAAATAGGCTGTACGATGTAGTAATGTCTGATTACAAAATTTACTTGATAAATCAAATGATTTTCTATCTTTTTTAAATATTTTTAGGTTAAAATATAATGAGTCAATAGTGTTAAAATATAGCTTTGTGCTTTTATGTGATAAGAATAATCCAAAATAAATTTGAAGAGCTTGAAAGGTCAAATTTATCATTATTTCAATTTTCTTCGAGTTTGGCATCTACATTTTCAAGACATTCAGATGCCTTGGAATTGATTCTAGGAGTCATGTTAGTGTGTAAACAGGTCTACAAGTGTCCTATAAAAGGTCCCTAGTGTTTCACATTAAAGTTTCCAAGTTAAAATAAATAAAGTTGATTTTTCATATTATTTTCAAAATTGTGATTTCCTTAATTTAGTCTAAGTGTAGTATTTTTGCGACTTCTTTCAAATAAGTCAATTAGTGAGTATTTTTAAAGTCAAATGGTTTTATAGAATTTTTCCTTTATAAATTGTTTTTGCTCTGAATCGATTGTAAATTTGAGCTTGTCTCGATAAGAGTAGGGATACATTTTTTAGTGACATTTGTCTGATTTTGAATGAATAAAAAAGGGGTTATGATTGAACATATATGATTGAAAGCAAGGTAAAATAAGTTTGGATACATGTGATACGTTGGTACCATGTATTGGGCATCATGAGATGGATCGAGTCCTTACTTATGGAGTAACCAATTCTCGAGCCTAACTTTATAGATCTTTGGTATATGCAAATCATAAAATCATTCCTTTAAAGTTTTATAGCTCTTTAGTGAATGGTTTTAATAGGTGACTAATCACACCTATAGGCAAAATAGATCGATAGTAACTCCTTAACTTAGTCACTCTCATATTTCAGTACGAGAAATTTAGATAAGCAATTCGTCTGACTTACTGGAGCCCTACAATGATTTGAAGTATTTTCTGCTCTAATATATTGAGGTTCGTATCTCAATTTTTTATGATAAAAAGTACATAATTAAGAATGTAGATCGATGTATAACATACTTTCATCTAATTCCTAAAATATTAAAATTGTTTGTTATTATTAACTTTGTTAGGTTCTTACATCATCTAAAAGAGTGAAAATCTTACATTTTTGGAAAGAGTTATAGTTGAGGCATATATTATGGAGAAAATTCCAACATTTTGCACCTTGTATTTTGACCCAAATTTGGAAACAATATTTACTCGATGCCCCAAAATAATGATGAAGGAGATATCAATCCAAAAAAATGACTTTCTATTTTTTTCACAATGGAGAAAATTTTTTTCCCTAAAAAAGACTTGATCTTATTATCTAGATCATGATGAGTATGATGCAGCAAAATTGTATGTATTATTAAGTTACGAATAAGTTCTGCCTTATGCTGAGTCAGATCGTTTTTGCTTTTATATAACATCTTCTCTAGTATAATTATATATATTACATACCTTATATTTAATATTGGCTATATAAATGAAAAACCTAGGATGTTTGATGACGTTGTGAAACTGGATGCATTGAACATTATTGATAAAGAATAGGAGAAAGTTAGAGCATTAAGATTTAGACAATGGTTTAATGATTACGTAAGTTAATATACAAAAAGTTTAAATTAAACACTGCACATTGTAATAGCAATAATTAAATAGTTGCATAATAATTTAATTATAACTTCCATGATATGTTAGGTTCAACAATGACTAGATGAAGTTAACTCTTATATCAGTGACCTGTCTCATGGTCCATGACATATGGATTGGTGTTATTTTGGCTATTTTGTCAATGGTTTCAAGTTTCATGCACTTGATTACGGAAAAAGAAACCATGAATAGTAGCGTCTGTGTAAAAATAAGCTATTATAATGATTGTGAGCATGACTTTTATGGAATATTATTGGATATTGTATGGCTAGAATATTTTGATAAAGGAAATCAAATTGGACTTTTAAATACAAATGTTTTGACACCAATAGAAGAATTCGCGTAAATCAGCATAATAGCCTAGTGGAAGCTAAGTATAAGTCAATACTTCCTAGTAATCAGCTTTTTATGTTAGCCCATTAATATCAACAGGTTTATTGTGGTTTTTATTATTCCACTAAAAGAGAATGTTGAGATTAATGGAATGTCTTCAAGAAAAAGGCTAGAAGTAGATTTAATGTCCAATCTCCTGCAAGAGACGTAATTAACTTGAACGAAGGGGTTTATCAAGAAATGGATTTGCATGCTCCTACTCTTATTTAGATGATCATGGCAACCCTTAACTCTTTGTTAATGGTGATTTGAAGAAGTGAGCCATGATGTGATGGTGAGTCATGATGACAATTATGAAGAAGCAAAAGATTACAAACAAATTTCTATAGACGAAGAAGAAGAAGAAGAAGAAGAAGAAGAAGAAGAAGATGATGATGATGATGATGATGATGATGATGATGATGATGATGAAAACTTTGAAGAAAATGATATTGAGATTAAAGATGAAAATGAATATTAGAATTATTTAGATGATAATAATGACTATAATAATAATGATGCTCAAGATAATTTAATTAAAGATTTTTGTACATGAAATCAAATATCTAATTATGCGTATGTTGGCTTAGTCATTAATTACACACATATTTCTCCTATTATTTATTATAAATGCATAAGTTTTCTTACGGGCAGCACTATAACAATTTTAATGACGTAGAAATAGCTACGCATACTTAATTCACGGTGCAACTCTAGAATGGACAGCGATCGATTCTAGTAGTACTACCCCACCATTCCTTCCTCCACGTCCGTAGTGTTGTTTTAGATGTTATTTAATTAGGATATTACCTTAAAACCACAAGTATTTATAATTATTTCATATGTACTATATTATTTAATTTTATATTTACAATAAATAAAATTAATATATTTTTATGGATTTAATATTTGCAAATTAATTATTCAACATAAAAACATTTAAATACCAAATAAAATTAATACAATAATTAAATTTAATAAAATTAAATAAATTTTAAAAAGAATTATTAGGGATTGAATTTGTAACATATTTAATTACGTTAAATCAATCAAAAATAAACTTTTTAGTGATGAAAAATTTCGTCGCTAAAAAGCATCAAAAATGAAAAGAATCAGTCTTTAAAAGTATTTCTAAGGGAAAATGATTTGGTCGTAATAAGCATTATCGATGAAAAAATCCATTGAAAAATTTCCTATTGTAAATAATCTTTTTCTACAAAAATTATATTACAGACAAAAAATATCAGCGACTTCATTTTCAATGATGAATTTTTTACAGCAAAATTTTCATTGAAAATAACTTTTTTTTTACAAATTAGTGACTTTTTTATGAAAAATTTCATCGAAAAAAGCTTTCTCTTATATTGCTTAAAAATTTCCTTGGTTTTTCCCTCAGTTTCTACTCTTTTTTCCTTATTTTTTTAAGTGCTATAGCTCTCTCTCTCTCTCTTTTCCTTTATGAATGAAAATGTTTGTGGGTTAAAAAATGATAAAGTGACATGCATGTAGGTGAAGGAAAGAACTTTATGGGGTGGCTAGCTAAGCATTAAAAAATTAAAGACTCGAAGAACTTTGGTAGATATTCAAAAGGATTCACCTAATCATCTAGCTCTTTTCATCGGGGAAGAAAAAAAAGTCGTGATGCAAAAAAAAAAGTTTATTTAAGGGTAAAACTAAGAGTTAAAAGCCAAGTTTCTCTCCTCTAAAGCAAAGTACAAGCTTTGCTCATTCTCTTTTGAAAGGTGATCAAGAACTGTAATAGGAAACTAAAGGCCAGATTAAGCCTCTTTCAACCCATCCCCTACAATTGACTATCTCCTATGTCCCTACAATAGCATCACTCAGTATTATGCTTGCAAATGCACTTTAGCACCTTAGTGACCTTGAGATATGACTGCTAACAAAGATAGGGAACAACTTATGACAACTAACAAAGACAGCCACCGAATCTTGTTGCAATCTCTTTTCTTCACCATGCACCATCTAAGCTGCAAAAAGCATTATGACCACCATGCACTACCCTAGGAACAAGCCCAATCACCACCAGTTTAATATTCCTAATTGCCATATTGATGACTTTGGTGATATGTGTTCTCCAATCCCTATACCCTTATTTATAGCCTAAAAAGGCATAACCCCTAAGAAACCTTAATATCATTGGTTACCGTGCCCATTTACCCTTACCATATGGATTATTTTTTGAGAAAAAAATTGAGCTGTTACATCAAATGTCCCCTTAACTACCCTAGCTAAAGCCAAGAAAATCTCTTGGGAAAATAACAGGTTAGCACAACTATCATAATCAATGCAACTTTTTTTGCTTTTACCAAATCTCCAAGGAGATCACAAAATCCTATCTTTCTTAACCATATTATTTCCCCAAATTTTTTTTCGTAAGTCTTTTAGATAAACAAATACAACTCCCTGATCACCCTATCACTTCATTACTTATTAAAAGCACTATGAGGTGGCTATCACTTTATAACCATCGCTTTACCAGGGGACAATGGTTAAGCCCATAAACAAGATAAACTAAAGCCATTTTATGAGGCCCAACAGAGAAGCTCAACGAATAAGCCCTTTGACCCAAGTAAAGAGAACTAGTGTCATAGCATTAAATAAGGCAGAGATGATTATTTCGCTTGACATCTTGAGCATAGCAAAAGTTCCATCACCTATGTGGGGTGCTTTAACTTTCAAGGACAATTCACCGGATCCTTATACCATGCCTAGAGACATGACCCTTTACTAGAGCTACACATGGTCAATCTTAAATTTATCTTCAAAGTTATAAATAACCCTAGCAAAAAAATCTAATTAACTCTTTCAATCCTATTGTCACTCTACCAATTTCTCTCCTGAGCACTAATTGAGGCATTGGAGCATATTCAGAGGTCAAACCTTTAGCCTCTCCTTTTATCTAGTTTCAATCTTCCTTGCAAGTCCCAATAATCATAACATTTAAACCTTTTTGAAAAAGGACCTTAACAAACTTGATCAATAACTATTTAGAAGTCATCATTTTAAAGTTAACATACTTGTTAACAATGACTTGTTTTCCACATCCTTATTCTCATAGCTATTCTTAATAGCATGTCAAAATTCTAGTGCTAAACTATATCTATGAAACACATTGAAAACATAATTGTAAAGGGCTTGAAGGATGATTAGGCAGAAAATGTAGTCATCTTCAATTCATTTTTGCTATTTTGTCATCAATTCTCCATCCTTACTTATTGTGGATAGTATACATAACTTTCAAAAAACTAACTCGATAGTAAATCTTCATGCTTGATAAATCTAGTCATCTTCAATTCATTTTTGTTGTTTTGTTGTCAATTCTCCATTCTCACTTTTTGTGGATAGTATACTTGTAGAACTCTAGCTATCTTCAAAAGCTACCTTAATAGTAATCTTCATGCTCCATCATTAGAAGTTGAGGCTATTGAATCTTTTAAAATTTTTTGCTTCATAAATATAATGTTTAATTACTAAAGTTTCCGTAAGAGAAAATCTATTATCCTAAAATTGTTATATATTTTTGGGGTTTTGGAACTAATAAAATCAAGTGGGAAAACTAATGAAAAAGATTATAGGTAAGGCACTTTCAGAAAGCTTTCTTGAGGATAATATTTTTCCTATTAAATTGCAAATAGACTCTTGAAAACATTATCTCCATTATACAATGCCTACTCAAGAAAAAAGGAAAAAGATTGCACTTCAATTTCTTTATGAGTGCACAAGAATAATGAACCAAATTATTAAGAGTGAAAGAAGAGAAATGATTATTTAGAGAAATTGGATGTTAAGTTGTGTCAAATGAATGTTTATAGAAGTATTTATAAGCCCCAATTAGTGTTAGAAACATCCCTTAATGATTACACATGTCTCTAGAGAAGAATCACTACTTTTGGAATGAAAAATCTATCAATGAACATTTTTTGAATGCTAAAAATGGGCATTTGAATGATCAAACAGTGGCATCCAAATGCAATAGGAAAAATTTCAAATAGAAACAAAATTCTTGTAGAGCATTCGAATGCCTCCTAAAGCCTTATGTTGTCCTAAACAAACTCGTGGCAGATTGCATTTTAAGCTTATTATTATAATTATCTCCAATTTTATTTGAACCATCTTTCTTATTTTCGTTCTAATGCTTATTGAACACTTTTTAACTTCATTTTTCACCTTGAACAAAAACTACATGAATTCAAACCTCTGCTAATCAATCAAACTCACTTGATAAACATTGTCTTTGGTAATAAGCAAGATGGAGAACCTAGATATGCAAATTAAGAGATTGAGTTTCTTTGGATTTGTTTTATATTTTATGGGTTTGATTATAATGTTTTATATATTTAAGGTATTTAAAACATTGTTTTCAGTAATATAAGCACGATGGAGAACTTAGATATGCAAATTAAGTGATTAAGTTACTTAGGATTTATTTTATATTTTATGGATTTGATTGTAATTTTTTATATATTTAAGGTACTTAGAATATTTAGATTATTTTAATTGATTAGTATTTTGCTTATTTTTTTTCAAGTATTAGAATTTTGAGGTTGTTATTAGCATTTTGCATTTTGTAGGGTTTTAGGTTAATCTATAAATACTTATGTTATTCTTTGTTCCAATTAGGTTTTGGATATTAAATGTTGAGTTATTGTGATATTGAGATTTTCTTCTATCGATTCTATCTACTTTTCTCCCTAAGATTTTCTGTTTCTCCCTATTTTTTCTATTTCTCTCCAATTTTTCTTGTCTATCTCTGAGTTTCTCCCTAAAAAATGTGTTTCGTCTCTTTCTCCTACTTGTCCTAATAAATAAGAAACTTTATGGGGTGAACCTAAATTAACACGGTGATAGTAAGCTTTGGTGTCCTTTTACTTTATTTGCTGGTAGGTTGTCCCAAAAAAGAATAAATAAGTGATATTATTATGACTATTTAAATAACAACAGAAATATTTACAAGTTAGAAATCTTTGTCATCTTTTACTAATCACTTAGTAGGTCAATTCTTCATTCCTTTGATTCTTCATAAAAAGCTCTATAGTTTTGCTATGAATTTCTCTCTCAAAAACTACAAGTCCTGTACAGTTGATACTACATCAAATTCTTGCCTTTTCTGTTTGTACATGGATAAATATTTAGGGTATCAAGTTTTATTAGGGCCCCTCCGTTCTCAAATCGAAGCAGATGAAATGTTTTTACATCCTTGCAAACTCTCTGAGTAAAAGCCTCAGTTTCCCGGCTCTAACCTATATTAGTACCTGGGTTGGCAGTTAATAATACAAGTTAATTAATAATTACTAATGTATCAACTATCTAGTTGAGTTGAATTCGGTGGTAGAAGCACCACATACGGTTGTGACAGTCAATATCTTAGTACCAATTCAGTGTCTGTATCCTGTATTGTTCGTGGCTTCTGTTTCCGGTGAAGGACACGGAGTTCATGAGCTATATATGTAAAAACGCCAGTTTCTACTAAAAGTTACAGTACAACAATTCTGCTCTTTAGGTCATTTAGAGGCACATTGCGTCGATGAAAGCTTGGAATGATGTTTGATTCTTGATTAGAAGCTGATTTTATATTTCTACTGGAGAAGCCTTTCTGCCAGTGGTATTCAAGTAACTAGGATGGAGATACCACTAAAAGGTCTTTATCGTGCTGGCACCTCCCAATCCACTTTATTCTTCAGGATAGTGTTTCAGCTTTTGCATTTGTCGAAGTGTAAAGTTGTATGCAATACAGCTAGGCATGTTATAAATAGGCAGCCTCTTTGGAGGAAAATTTTTTTTTTTTTGTTAACTTTTGAAGATTAGGATTTTCTCAATTTTTAGCGTCTATCGTCAATGGAGAAAAAGGTTCTCTGCAAGGTGCAGAGGTTAGATTTTTTACGTAGCAAATATATATATATATATGTATGTAAGATATGTGGTTGTGTATGTAATCCTATACTATACAGGTTCCAAGTTATAGCATGTAAAGTCACATGTAAAATATATAAGGCTATGAAATTTACATTTGGGATCTGCAAAGTAAGTGACGGACAGGACAGTTGTCTCACAGATACGAATCTTTGAGTTATTTATTTACATGAAAAATTTAGTTGTTGATCGTAAATTTCGCTCTGCGGACGGAGCGGGATTCTCCTTTAAAATTGCCTCATCCTTTTAATGATGACAACCATTGCCAAGCTAAGTATTTGAATTGTGATTCAGATTCGGGTTTGGATTGAGGCCTCCTTGTCAGATAAACGTTAATATCCGAGGCAACCCTCGGCCAGCAATGAAATTGAAATCGTTAGATTGACCAACCCACCCCGTTGGACATTGTGACAGTCATTAAAAATATTATTAGTGACGTTGGGTGCAAAATATATATCCTCAACTTCAATGCATTTTTTAGCTGTCTGCCTTTATTCATTGCTTGATTGCATCAATGGGAAGAAGTAGACGATTTCAGTTTTCACTACATAATAATGGGATATAATTTATAACTACATATCGAAATAATTAATTCAAAATTTGAAGAAATCGCATGCCCACCTGCATGCTTGTTGCCTCTAAAAAGTTTAAATGGAAAATCCTCAATCTCATACTCATTTATTCAGCAATACCATTTTTTTGTGCTTTGTGGAATTATAAAATCCTCCCCCCCCCCCCCAAACCAAACGATTTAAATTTCATTAAAAAACACAAAATACAGAGATATTGCCCTTATATGCGTAGCCATTCACCTGTCATTCATCCCCTAATACAAAATCAACCCCACTTTTATCTTTCAAATGTAAGCACAGAATAAAAATCCCCCTTTAAAAGCGAGCCCGCGCAACTTTATAAGACCAACTATGTGATTAATAGTATAAGAGAGTTAAATTCAATCAATTAGTACCAGGAATCATGTTTTTTTTTTTTTTTAGAATTTTGAGCTCTTATAATTAACTAGCTAGGATAAACTTAATTAATTAAGCACTGTGCATGATTTGATAAATTCCATTGATGTAATCATTATCTAGGTATATATATTTACTAGGTGTGTATATATACACACACACACACTTCAGATCACATCAGAAAAACTGCAACTGCTTCTTATAAATTTGTTAGCTCGAGCCCGTAAATATTCCCCGCTACTACCTCAATATATATATATATATATAAATATATATATATATTGATTTCAACAATCTCATTTTTTATATTGCTCATCATCCAAATTTAATTTACGGATGCATGCAGCTCACCACGAGACGACCAAAACCTCACCAACCTATCAGTCTTTCTTTCTCTTTAGAAAAACCTAGAAGATCATCATCATATTATTTCCCCTATCATTTATATTTTATAGATATGTTCTGTTGTTTGAAAAAAGAATCTGACAATGCCGTGGACATAAAATTGAATTGATTTTATCCATTCAAAGATGAATTAATCAAGGTCGATATAAAGCTAGAGCTGAAAGATGGTAATCAATTATTAGGAGATTAAAAGCTGTAGAGCTGGACCATCTGCTTCATTAAGGTCTATTTAAGTGATTATCTCACAGTACACACATGCCCTTCGATCATGACTTGCCTTCATGGTTAGGTTAACTATCCATTTTCTTAACCTACTGTCTTTATTTTCTTTTCATTTCAATTTTGAAAATAATACTGAAGGCTTAGCCTCACTCTTTGCTTTTCAAAGCTTTGAAAATGCTCCCACGTCATTGTTATGACTGAACCAATTCAGTTCGGATTTTTGTCAAAGATTAAGAACGAAGATCTCTTCAGGTCTCCAAAAAACAACGTTGTTCATTACAAATAAAAACAACAAAAATATGGAATTATTTTAGGTCGAAGTGAAGTCACAGCAAACAACAAAAACTCAGGTGGACTGAACAAAAACGTAATCATATCATCTGCTGGCATATTTAAGGCTCTGCAAACTTTAACAAAGAAAAATGGTGATGACTGATGAGGATGCCCCTCCCTTTATTATTATTAATGTTGACAATCTCGTTCAACCAGCCCGTTGTCATCAGGTGGGTACTACTACTGCATGAATCATCCTTTCTTTGCACCACTTCATCTCGATCTTCCTCCTTAACTTACAATGGAAGACCATTCTTTGGTTGCTTCACTCATAATCTGATGCAATATAATTAATACCAATTTTAAATAAACCCTTGAAACAAGGTATGACAGAAGCCTGTTCTTCCCCCCTAGTTGCTTAAACTGCACTGCCTAATTAATCAACCAATACTGCTTGTAATAAGTAATTCAAATGTCCTAGCATCTACCAGGGCCATAAATTTTATGACAATATTCTTCTGATCGTTAAATTGCCACGTGATGTGTTTTCTGAAAGATAAATTTCACAATTTGACGAACAAAAAGTCAATCCATAACCATAGTAAGCAGTATTGTGATTAGATATCATTGGCGAGCAAAAAGGTCTGGAGGATTGTAAGATTTCAAATGATCATAAAATGCCTTGGACTAATTGTATGCTTTTCTAGTTTGGTTATGGTTCATCTTATTGTTATTACTCACGTTGGTTAGTCAGTTATATCTCATGGTGTCTTTGGCACATGCCCTTGTAAACAAGGAAGGTTCATGAATAATAATTGCCTAGACATGTAGGGAGAGAGGAGTTAGCCCCTCATAAGGATGGAAAGTTAGGCAATAATATTGGTAACCTACGACATTTACACAGGCTTTTCACTCGAAACCCTAACCTTTAGAAACTTTCCATAGAATCCAAGATATATTGTTAAACAATATTGTAATAGAGTCTGCATGCTAGTCAACGTCTGCATATTTAGAGGAAATTTTATGAAAAATCAAAGGGCTAATGTCAAAACTTATAAGAAAGGCTCATAAACCTTAATTAATTGTAATACACTATATATATTCCTATGGGAATCTGTTTTCTGGGAAAAAAAAAAACCCCTTTTATATTTGATCTCTTTTCCTTTTTTTTTTGTTGTTGTTCCCTTTAACATAGATATCGAATAACCTTTTCTGTTGCTGCCGACATATTTCTTGTGATCTTTTTGATAGTTTCCCTTTTTTTTTTTGTTGCTTATGATGAATAATGAAAGATCGTCTCATCAATGCGACCTTTGCCTGCCGATTCAAACCGTAAACAAACCTTTAAAATAAAATCGTAAGTTTAACTCAACGTAATGCTTGGATATCTCAATGGTAAGGCTGATGTTATGACCGCACTCCGAGTTCTCAAATAATTTTGTAAGTTCTACTAGAATATGAAATTAATTAATAAATTTAGAAGGACTAAGGTAAACTACACGTACATCTGTTAATTATCATAATTTCTGCGCCTTCCATCTCTACCTTCAATTAGTTTTCAATTCGTAACAAATTTTCAAATATCTCTATTCTATTAGTTATCTAGCAACTGATAAACCATCCATTTTTTCCTAAGCCAACTTAAGATTTGAGGAATATGGATTTAAACTTCCTCCTCATTAAGCAGAGCAACCATCAACTATTGAATCAAATGTTCGAGTGCAATAATCTATCTAGATGAATATAGTTTTTGTATTTCCAGATAATAAACTATAGCTCAAGAACGAACATAAAAGCACCTATTAGATTGTCCTCACAAGACATATGCCTAAATTAATTGTCGACTCTATCAATTTTCTTTGTTTAAAAGAGAAAAGAGTTTAATGCTAGTGTCAATTGTACTGTATAATCCTCTTATTAATGTGTGTGTGTATATATATATATATATATATTATAAATAGAAGGGATAAAATAATTTTTTTTATATTTATTATAACTTCATGCATAATAAACATTTTAAGAAAGCAACAATCAAAATTTAACAATATACTTGTTTCCGCCATGGATTAATATATATATGTATAATTATATATATATATATATACACTTTTTTCTAAAATAGATTCCTCATTTGTTTTTAGGGAGCCAAACATGACTATCGATTTTTGACCATAAACATTTGTTAAGTCATGTGTAACATTACATTTACAAAATAATAAAACTGATGGTGTTGAATTTAGAAAATTTCAAAACTTATCTTAAAAATTTAGTCGCACATATAATTATAATAAATAATGGTTAAAGTTTATCTTGTTAAGAAAGAAATGAAAATGGACATTCAATGAAATAAAGTGAGTACATATTTAGAGAAGTTATATGATACATTGTCTATAAACGTTTTGTAAACAATTTCAGTTGATTCATATATCGAGTTAGCATTCAATAGGTTTGCAGTTTACATCTCAATATCTGCAGTCTTTCGTCTATTCCAAATCATTCTTTAATTAAATTTTCAACATTTTGTTAAGTTTAAAATTTTCGCATAATATATTAAAAACAAACTTATTATTTTAAAATACTAATTAACTTATTCAACTACTTAAATTGGAGGACTAACACAACTACCACTAAAACAAACATGCTTATATATATAT
>JBBYHO010000005.1:21922057-21932424 GCA_038382025.1 Adansonia gregorii
TATATATATATGTTTATTATCTAAAAAGTTTCCATTTAATTATAAAGTGAATGGGGGCTTTGATGGATATCAATAGGACAATAATAATAGGACAATTTTTGTGTCTGAATATGAAATATGTATATCAATACGTAGGTTGTATACATAGGTATACGGTGCATAAATATGATGCACAATTGATATCCAAAGTAAATGAGAAATTATTCTCATAATACTTAGTTGAAGAGGAAGAGAATCTAGATTTTCATAATCTAATTTTAAAATTTAAAAAGATTTTATCTTTTTAAATCTTATTAGATTATGTTTTAACATATATTAATAGGTGTAAAATTGGAGAAGAAAAAACACACAAAATCATTTTGCTTTTCTTTACTCCTCTCTATTCCTATATTTATTCGAGAGGGAATTTCATCTTTTTTTATTCATAATATTGCACTTGTAAGTGTTAACAATTGCAACGTGATCAAGGAGGCCAAAGAAACGTGTTACAAACTCTATTAATCACAATAGTGGCAAGCAATAAACATCTTAAGGTCAAAGATTCAACATTGACTTGATCATGTAACAATGACATTTCAGATTTTCGATAACATGCATAATTTTTCTCTGATTTTCCTATCAGATTATTTACTTAATTTAATTTATCTAAGTTTTATCTAGTATCATTTTAACAATTTGTTCATTTTGCGATAATTCAGAGTTATCAAGCTTTTATTAATGGAACAAAGTATTTAATAATGTCGAAGATTTTAATTGGAATGTTTTGAGGGTAAATAAAATGTTTACTCATTGATATAAATTGCATAACATAGAATTAAGTGAAGGAAGTTAAGCATTTTTTTAGAGCAATCCGGTCGGTGCATTCCGTTTTAGTAACAATGTAGTAGCACAGTAGGCTTGAGATAACAATGTAGTAGCACAGTAGGCTTATGTCGTGACCAGTAGAGGTAGAGGTGGCAATTGGGCAGGTTCGGGCTAGTTTGGCTTGAGTTATTTTGGGTTCGAGTTTTTTTTGGGTTCAAGCTTATTCAAGTTCAGGTCTACTTAAGTTTGGGTTCTTTTGAGTTCTGGCTATTTCGGGTTCGGGTTCAGGTTTAGGTTTAGGTTCAAGTTCGGGTTAGGTTTGGGTTCGAGTATGTTTTAAATCAATTTTTATTTGATGTTAAATATAATCACTTTTACGTAATTTTAAATTCTAAGCATAGGCCTGAATTTGGCCTAGTTTAGCCCAAAAATATTAGTTCAATTCCATGGGCCTAGCTATTGCCTGAAAAAATTTTGAACTCTAAACTTAAGGCTAAATTTGGCCTAGCCCCACCCATTTAATCATAAATCATTGTTTATAATATTAAAAAAATTTATATTATTATGTATATATTTTATAATTAAATTTAAATAAAAATATATTATTTTATTCAAAAATATTATTTTGGATTGAGCCTGCCTTAAACTTAAAATTTGAGACCCGGGCCTGATTGTGTTAGGCTTATTAGGTCGGGTGGACTGTCTGACCTATATGCAGTTCTAATTGCTAGTCTAACATTGGATTTTTTTCATTTTTGATGTAGTACTATGTACTATGACTTTCATATTTTTTTTAATTTACTTTATTACTCAGTTATACTATTATCATATTCTACTAATAATAATAATAATAATATTCAAAGAAATGTTTAAAAGTTTACTACTAACATATAAAAACTCTCAATATTTAATAAGTTTAACTAATTAAATTAAAAAAAATGTGATAATTGGATAATATACTTTATTTATAATATTTTTAAAACGTATGATATGATTTGCTTTTGGATAAATTATTATTTTATCATATATAGACCTGCTCAAGGATTGAGCTATCCATTCAACTCAATTGAGCCCAGGCCCAAGTTCTTATATTTTTGTTTCAGACTAGCCTGACCTAGCTCGGAACAGTGATTTTCAATTAAAATAACATATATTTTATTTAAATTTAATTATAAAATATATATATTAAAAAATATTTTTTAATGAGATGAACAGTAATCCTAACTTAAATAAATAGGTTTGGACACGTTTATGGAAGGCCTGGGCTTGAGATTTTAAAAAATTTTAAGCCGCGGCCAGACCCTACCAATGAGCAGATTTAATCATATATAAAATATAAATTAAGTTTTTTATATTCAATTAAATTATTAAAAGAATATTAAAATAAAATTGATAATTAACGTTTTTGCTTTATAAAAAAATTATATACTTATAATTTCATCATATTTATTTTTAGTATTAAATTCGAGTTCGGGTTCATGTTAGGCTCAAATTCAGGTTCTTAGGGGTTCGAGTTCCTTCAGGTTCGAGCTCTTTTAGGTTTAGGTCATTTTGAGTTTGAGCCATTTTGGGTTGGAGTCATTTTAGGTTCAGGTTTTCAAGTTTGAGCCATTGACTTTTGGTCAAAACAGGTTTGATTTGGGTTTTAGCTCGGGTTTTTTCAGATAGGCTTTCGAGTTTAGGTTCATTTTGCCACCTTTAAGTAGAGAGAAGTTTTCACTAATGGAAAAAGGTCTTGTGGAAAAGTTTTCCTCCCATACCAGAGGTTTATTTTCATTCTTGCGTTGCTTTAGCTTATTTTTTTGAACATTTTAAGATTATAATTTTATCTATTTACATGCTATCAATTAACCAAATAATGACATCTCAGTTTATAAATATGAAATTTAAAAAATCAAAAAATTAAATATAAATAACTATATTTTTAATAAGTGGCATCACCAAATTCGTTGTTAGTCTTTAGAGTTATACATTGACAGTGCATCAAATATAAATCCTATTTTCCCTTTTGTTTAAAATTTTTAAGGAAGTTTATAATTATTTAATCAATCATTTAAATAATTATTATTTCAAATGAATTATTTAAATAAATAATTAATTAATATATTTTGTACTTATTCTAATTTTAGGAATTTTTTAATTATTTATCAACTTTAAAATATGTTATGAAATTTATTTTAGATAATTTTAATTTAATGTTTTTAATGATCATTTTTTCTTTTCACTATAATTCAACCCACTGTCACCGTTATATTTGAATCCAAATGCATATCTTACTACTAATTTAGTTCTCATTGCTACAGTAGCTAATCTCACTTTTAAAGCTATTTTCAATCTCATTGCCCATCCAAATAGAATCTTAGTGAAAATGTGGTATATAGGACAAGTGAATTAGTTTAGATGTCTATATATTTTGTTTCTTTAATAAAGGATTTATTGGTTCCAGAAAGATTTGCATACAAATTCAAATACAATGATGATGGTTTTCGAAGTTATTGAAGTGGAGGGGCAATAGCAATTAAACTAATTAAGAAGAGCTTAGTTTATCTATTAATTAATTATTACAAACATAAGTTAATAATTATGGGGAAGCGAATCAGTGAATATGGACGATCGCTTATAACTTTGTAAGAATAATATAGGAGTTGTTAATTCCTTCGGACATCTATTTACACTACTAGTCATGTTATATAAATTTGCCATGATATGTTTTCGAAGTGCCATAATTCAGTAGCCATATTTAGCCATCCATTTTTCATTTTGGTAAGAAAAGGAAAAGAACAAACACCTCTAAAAAAAAAAAAAAAGAGTTTTACTCTAATTATCGAACTATAAAACAACACAAGTTATTATGAATTTCAACCATTAAAATAAGAAAAAAAAATCATCTTTCCATCAAACATAATCGTAGCTATATTATGGAATAGGCAGATCGAAGAGTAGAGAAGAGAAGACCAGATTTATTTGACAAAAGAAATATACAATAGCTATAATTATATGTATGTGTCAATTAGACAAGGGCTTCATGCCAAACTACGTTAAATGAGTAGATTAGTGTTCCGCAACTCCCAAAATAATTTTCAAAAGAACTTCAATTCATAATTATCATATTAATTCTAGTTCTTCAAAAGTTATAAAAGTCCACGATAAATTTAAGCTTTTAAAATTACTCTATTAGCCTCGAAAATTAATTATTTATATAACCTTTTTGTTATTTGAATATAAAATTTGTTGCTCGTAATTTGTTACCAAAAGAGATATTTCTAAGCCAAAAATAATTATTAAATGCTTATTATGACTCAGTATGTGAAGTCATTTAACTAGAAATGACTTGAGATTTAAAATATCAGATGTTTGAACTACAAGAACTCCACATAGTCCGATTTAGGTCTGCTTTGGTAAAACTATTGAGCTGGGAAAAGTGTTGTTTGAACAATTAGTGTCGTGAAAATAAAAATTATGGTTTAAAATATTTTATTATTTATAACTGTTATGCAAAAAAACAACTGTGAATAGCTAAAATGTATAAATTTTTTTTACTATTTTGCTACCTCCACATGAAGTGGTTCGAGTTAGGGATAGCTTATTTTCGATTGGAATTAATTTAAATTATTATTTAATTAATAAAAAATTATTTTTATTTAAAATTTTAATTATAAAAATATATTAAATATTATTATAAATTTTTTTTAATATTTTAAATAATAAAATAAAATTTTTAAATACGATCAACCGAATCTTATATAAACAAATTATATTTTTATTTAAACATGACCCGATTCTTAAACCCTCTAATTTGGACTCGTAAATGTTGGTGTGCAAGAAAACATAAAAAACAGCAGGCTGGAAGGTGCTTTTGCATCGAGGCAAAAGCCTGGCTTCCAAACCCATTTTTCTTGCATCTCGTTTGGTATGAAAGTTTAAATTCAAAAGCAGTTTTTGGAAATCCAATCCAAAAGCAATCCCAAACAAATCCCTAAAACATCTTGAAACTAATAACAGTCTGATGGGTTACAAAACCTGCAATGGTTTGACTTGAAATAAGATACGATCCTAACCAACTTGACCATGTGAAATAATTTGATATGAAATCGAGATGTGTCACACTCACATCCTTCAATACGTGTAGTTTTATATTACCAAGCCATAAGCATTGCAATTCTGTATTACTGTAAAACACATAACTCAACTTCGTGTAATTACAAAAATTAAAATCTTTAATAAAAAGTTATGTTAGCATTTTTTATTTTAATTCATTTTTTAATATATAGTTTACAAAAAAATAAAAAAATTGTTACATATTTGATTTATTTTTTAAATAAACTTTAATAACTATTATCATTCAGCTAGTCCAGCTTATATAAATAATTTTCCTTCATATTTTTGTAACTTTTGTAAAATTATAAAATTATTTTATTGGCATAATAAGTGCGTATAAAACCAGTATCCATGCTAAAAGAGTTGATGAAAATTTTGTTTTGTTGAAAACAAGCGATGGATGCTAACTAAACGTGTCAAAATAATAATTCGTGATAGTGAAGGATACATTATAGCCACAAATGTTTCCCTTTACAACAGATGAAACACATAAAGCGCTAAATTAAATTTAATAAAAGAAGAATAATTTTCCTCGTTAAGGGATGAAAGAATGAAACGGTAAGAGAATTATTGGTGCACGCGATCTTTGTATGTATAGTAAGATGATTGAAAAGGAGGGTAGTAGATTGCGGTGGTCATCAAATTATAAGAGGTGAGCGCAGAGAATTAGCCCCTTTCCCAAAAGGTGTCAAGTTTGACTTTTGTGTAAGCAGCCAAAAACCGGAGGGTTGGCTTGGATTTGAATCCATCCGTCCTACTCAATTCAACTCGACTCACGAACCAGAAGCAAACAAAGACTTTTGGACAAAACCAACACCACATCAAGTGTCTTAGCCGTAGTAGCGGTAGCAGTAGCAGCAGCAGCAAACAGGAGGTAAAAGGTTAAAAAAATAGCAAAAAGGTTAGTTTTGTCATTATAGGCTTCTAATGATTCATTTTGCATATATACCTACGGACTTCAATTGGAAAAATATAAGTTGGCATGTAGTAATTGTAGTATTATATATATAGTAGAAACAGTGGCAATAATTTATTACAATATATATTGAAATTGTACACATACAATTTGTTGGAAGACAAATAAATATTTTAAAAGTGATGTTTGAAATTTGAAAAGGCGAAGGGGAATGGGGGTTGGTTTGTTAACTTAATTGAAGTTAATCCAGGGCTTGAGAAGCACATTCCATTAAAGAGGCATGCAATGCAAATGCAATGGATGTCTATATCTTGTTGGTTTGTCGTAATTGGTAATTTAAAAGGTCTTTTTTTTTTTGCGCCCACCTAGACAGTGGACATACTGAGTGTTTGATATATGATCGAGTATAACTACGACTTTGTAAAACACTACCCAAAATAAAGCATTGGTAAATAAATATAAGAGAGAGAGAGAGAGAGAGAGAGAGAGAGGAAATTTTTTAAAAAAATGGCTCATGTATGACGTATGAAGAACGTGTCCGAAAGAGGCAAACGCAAATGGTCTTTTAAAACCCATCAGTTACAATTTGACATAAGATAGAAGAGAAAAGGGGAGAGGAGAAGAGAGAAGAAGAGAAGAAAAGAGAGAGAAATTGATAAAGATTCATTTTCATTTATGCAAATGCATGGAGGTAGAACTTTAAGCTAGAGGCTTGTTTGTTGCAAATAGCACCAACTAGTAGCGGCTGAGTCTGCCTGCCTGACTGCCTTGCTTATTACTACTAGGACTACTTAATAGTTAGTGGGAGTAGGAGGAAGGGAGTGTTAATAGAGTAAGTGAGGAGAGCGGGGGGGTGGGGGTGGCTGCCTGCCTCTCTCTGCCTGGCTGCGTTGCCTGGTCCTCTCTCATATTACAAACATACACCCAAAAATATATCAAACCAGCACCCATTCTCTGCCTAAACTCACTCACCCAAAATCATGCCACTATCTTTCATTTTTCAACCTCTGAAAAAATAATTAAATACCAAACAATATGCCCCTTTTCCATTCAAAAGCTAGTGCGATACTCTTTCTTTGCTCTTGCTTTTGATCTCCAGAACGAGCAAAAAAAAAAAAAAGTGATGATGTTTGGTGTTAAATTCAGAAAGGTTACCCGTATTGAATAAAGGGCCTATTTTTTTTTTCCTTTTCTTCTTGGTTTATATAAGGTGTTTTTCGAAGGGAGACATCTAGTCCGTATATGGATTACGGAAGCGGCGGAGGAGGAGGGAGTGGGTCCGGTGGTAACCATGATGCCTCCGACCCTTCCCGGAGGAAGAAGCCTTACCATCGGCACACTGCTAACCAGATTCAGAGGCTTGAATCGTAAGAAGACAGGCGGCCTTTCTTTCTTTCTCTCTTTCTTTGCTGCTTGCTTGTTTTCATTTGTGTTTGTTCCTTTTTTCTTCTCAATAAGGAATTCGTTTTGTTTTATTTTGTTGGTGAAAACGTGAAGAATGTTCAAGGAGTGCCCACATCCGGATGAGAAGCAAAGGTCACTGTTGAGTAGGGAGTTGGGATTGGCTCCCAGACAGATTAAGTTTTGGTTTCAAAACAGAAGGACCCAAATGAAGGTCGGTTCGTTACTTCATCAACATTCAGTACTGTGCTTTTTTTTTCCCCCTAATTCGTTAATTCAGTGTTGGTTGTGGTTCCTCAGGCCCAACACGAGAGAGCCGATAACTGTGCTCTTCGTGCCGACAACGATAAGATCCGATGTGAGAACATAGCCATCAGGGAAGCACTCAAGAATGTCATTTGCCCGTCATGCGGTGGCCCGCCTGCCACCGAGGATACCTACTTTGATGACCAAAAATTAAGGATGGAGAATGCCCAATTAAAGGAGGAGGTTTTTCCCATGTTGCTTTTCCTTCTTTTTCTACTTTTTTTTTTGTTCTTCAGAAAATATTTTTTTATTTTGTTGTTCATAATAATAATAATAATAATAATAATTTTTTAATATGTTGTGGTTTCTTGCACTTTGCAGCTTAATAGGGTGTCTAGCATTGCAGCCAAGTACATTGGGCGGCCAATATCCCAACTCCCGCCAGTACAGCCCATTCATATTTCTTCATTGGATTTCAGGATGGGGAGTTTTGACAGCCATGGTGTTGCTGGTCCTTCTCTTGATCTTGATCTTCTCCCTGGAAGTTCCTCCACAATGCCAAATTTACCTTTCAACCCAGTTGTTATTTCGGACATGGACAAGTCCCTCATGGCCGATGTTGCTGCAAATGCAATGGAAGAATTGCTCAGGCTTTTGCAGACCAATGAACCTTTATGGGTCAAATCTACCCATGATGGTAGAGATGTTCTTAATCTTGAAAGCTATGAAAGGATGTTCCCTAGAGCTAATACCCACCTTAAATCTCCCAATCTTAGGATTGAAGCTTCCCGAGACTTTGGCGTTGTCATCATGAATGGTTTAGCTTTGGTTGACATGTTCATGGATTCTGTAAGTTGTCATTTAAATTTAATTCAAAACACAGGACCCTCTTTTCGCTATCAATCAATATTTTAATGAATTAACTACATTTCTTTTGCAGAACAAATGGGTTGATCTGTTCCCAACCATTGTGTCAATTGCCAAAACAGTTGAAGTAATCTCATCTGGGATGTTGGGCGGTCATAGTGGTTCTTTGCAATTGGTAAAACCACTAACCAATGGTGCTTTGTCGTTTGTTTATTCATGTTTTCTTTTCGCCCTTTTTCCAAACTAATACTTGTCTCATTGCAGATGTATGAAGAGTTGCAGGTGCTTTCCCCGCTGGTATCCACACGCGAATTTTATATCCTTCGATACTGTCAGCAACTTGAGCAAGGCTTATGGGCTATAGTAAATGTTTCGTATGATTTGCCACAATTTGCTTCTCAATGTCGATCTCATAGGCTTCCTTCTGGATGCTTGATTCAGGACATGCCTAATGGCTACTCCAAGGTTGCTCAAATTTATTCTTCTTATTTCTTCATGCTTATTCATCAGTTTTGCTCAAATTTAATCCCAAATATACGGCTAATGCTGATAGATTAGCTGGTTGGAGCATGTCGAGATTGAAGACAAGACTCCATTTCATCGGCTCTATAGGGATCTCATGCATAGCGGTTTGGCATTTGGTGCAGAACGGTGGCTTGCTACTCTTCAGAGGATGTGTGAGAGGTTTGCTTGCCTAATGGTATCAAGCACTGCAACCCGGGATCTTGGTGGAGGTAATTTTCAGTAATTCATCCACTCAGATATTAGTTCTCTTGAGCTCTGAATAAAATTTCCAAATGTTTCAGTAATTCCGTCTCCTGATGGCAAGAGAAGCATGATGAAGCTTGCTCAAAGGATGGTCAAGAATTTCTGCACATGCATCAGCACATCCAATAGTCATCGATGGACAACACTTTCTGGTTTAAATGAAGTTGTTGTCCGGGTCACCGTTCATAAGAGTTCTGACCCTGGACAACCTAATGGTATAGTTCTTAGTGCAGCTACTACCTTTTGGCTTCCTGTGAATCCACAAAATGTCTTCAATTTCTTCAAGGATGAAAGAACTCGACCTCAGGTATGATCACATTTATCAATTTCAAGTATTTTCTACTGCCTTATAACTGTATATATTGAGCTTAGTTGTTTCTCACTGTTGCATTGCTTTCTTGGTTGGTTCTTTCCTTCAGTGGGATGTTCTATCCAATGGCAATGCAGTACAAGAGGTTGCTCATATTGCAAATGGGTCACATCCTGGCAATTGCATATCTGTTTTACGAGTAAGGTTCTTGAAATTGAAGAATTTTCCTTTGTGTTCTCCACTTAAAACTTGTTGCTTTGTTTCTTCCTTGGTTTAATAAGATTTTCACTTCAATGCTCTGATGATTTTTCAATTGGCGTACTTAATAAATTGTTTTCCGAGCAGGCCTTTAATACTAGTCACAACAATATGCTAATACTTCAAGAGAGCTGCATAGACAGTTCTGGGTCGCTAGTGGTATATTGCCCGGTTGATTTGCCTGCCATCAATGTAGCAATGAGTGGTGAGGATCCTTCATACATTCCGTTACTGCCATCAGGTTTTACGATCTCACCCGATGGCCAACCAAACCAAGGAGATGGTGCGTCAACGAGCTCTAACGCGCATGGAAACATGGGCAGATCCGGGGGTTCACTAATTACAGTAGCTTTTCAGATACTAGTAAGCAGCTTGCCATCTGCTAAACTGAACTTGGACTCGGTAACGACTGTTAATAACCTTATCGGCACCACCGTCCAGCAAATTAAGGCTGCTTTGAATTGTCCTAGTTCCTGAACTGACTATCTGGTTTGACATTTCTCTTTCTCCCTCTTTCGCTCCCCATCATCCTTAAATACAAAGATGAGATAGATTCAGAGCGTCTTTTGTGGCGGTGGTGGAATTCAATGTGCGGGGGAGTATACTATTTGTGGTTAGTTGGATTTTGAATGCCATCTCATCTCATCAAGAGCTGAAGCCGCTTATTTACTGCTTGCTGCTGCTGCTGCTGCTGCTGCT
>JBBYHO010000005.1:21932524-21944503 GCA_038382025.1 Adansonia gregorii
ATTTTGAATGCCATCTCATCTCATCAAGAGCTGAAGCCGCTTATTTACTGCTTGCTGCTGCTGCTGCTGCTGCTGCTACTAGTGCTGCTTTTGCTGCCAAACTTCATTACCATTTATACCAACTAATGTTTTATTATTTTTAATTTCTTGGGGGGTTTTACAAGGCATTTTGGGTTTTTGCAAAATTTACCTTGGCTGAGTAGCCGGCAACTGGTATTTAAGAGGAGTCAAGAACGCACCATATATTTTCGTCTTTCCCGTTCCCGCTGGACCTCACCTCGCCTCTCCTTTGTCATCGTTTTTGCCTTTTCCTTTCTCCTTACTCTTGCCTACAAGACCGACCGACAGACAGACAGCAAGAAAAAAACAAAAATTGTATGGTTCGGGTATTGACTTCTGTTCATGGACCTTGCTTTTATCTTTTAATTTTATTTTAATACTCATTATTCACTACTTTCCTTTTTTCCTTTTGTTTCTTGTAATAATAATAATATTATTATTATTATTAAAAAAAAAGGAAAATCTGTGCTATTATAAAAGCAATATATAAATTGATGTCACTGATTAATTAAATATAATTTAATTAATAAAATTATTAAAAAATTAAATATAATTCTTAAAATAAATAAGAAATTAAAGTATTATGATCTTTTTCTTTAAAATAATAATTGTCTTATTTTTTATTTTTTAAAAAAATTACATATATTTTTCCTTAAAAAATAACTTCTAAGTAAATAATTTTTTGTTTTTTATTTGATAAAAACAATCTTTTTCCTAAATTTTAATTTAATATGTTATTTTAAAGAATATAATAGCAGAAAAATGTTTTGCCTACTTTTATAAGTGAATAAAAAATTAATACTAATTAATGTCATTAGGTATTAATTAAAATAATATATTAAATATAATTTTTTACAATTAATAACTAAATATATCGTAATCAACAATTAAATAAAGTTTAATAAAACAATAATAATAAACATTTTTTCTTTGTTTTCTCGAAAAAAAAATGTGGAATACGGTTGATTGCGTGCGTGTGCAAGTGTGAGAGACAGCCATGCCCTGGAAAAGTCCGCAGATTCAGACTCGCGGGGCCATATTTGGACCCTCAGAAAAGCTTCGTAGCTTGCTATCAATGTTGGGATCCGAGCATTTGATTTTAGTTGAACTTGAAATTTCCACTGGTTATGATCTGCTATGCCTGACCTCCGCCTTCGCGATATTCTTCTTCTTTTTATTATTATTTTAGAGAGTACTTGTTTCACATAGATTTGCATATGAATGCTCCGTACTTTCAAAATAAATAAAATTAAAAATTGCATCAATATATAAAATTTTATTTTGTATAAAATATATTAAATTATTATAAATTTGTTATTTCAATATTAATATAATATTAATGTTAGTTATATTAGCTTTGGATTAATCTCAGTTTTGATATAATTAAAATTTAAGCTTAATTGATTTATGTTAAAATATTTTCAAGATTAATATTTTTTTATGAAATATTTTATAAACACTTTAAAAAATACTAGATTGTGTTTCAACTCCTTAAAGCACTCAAAAATATGTTTTTAATACATACTTTTATATAAAATATTTTTTAGATAAGTTTTACATATTTTAAAGTAATAAAAAATTTTTTGAAATTAATTTTTATATGAATGTATCGAGCCAAAACTATCAAGGAATGCTCAAATACTAGAAATTATGATCTTTAAAGTTGTAATGAGCATATCATCAAAGTTTGGTAAGGTTGAGGTAATCATTAAACAAATGCTATTAAATTCTTATCCTTTAACATTAAGTTTGGTGACATACATGAGTTAATTATATATAATTGGTACTATAGTATGCAATGTACGCTTAAAATGATTGCTTTGAATGAAACCTTGAGCATGTCTAAGTGCTTAATTCTCATTGTTAAGCATGTTCATTGGTTGAATGTTCACTTAAATGATTTTATTGACATATCATGAATGAGCAAATGATTTTCTAACTTATGGAGGTTTGTTATGTTTTTCTTGAAAATTTTTTTTAACCTTCCATAGTACATCTATTGTAGTATGCATGTGCACTAAAAATTCAAAAATTAGCATCTATTTTGCATCTAAACAACAATTAGATTAATAATTCTTAAAATTCTCTAAGAATTGATATGTTCTATCTCTCAAATGTGCTTAAATTTCTACAAAAGAATACAAAAATTGGATGAAGTACGCATTAGGGCTTAAATGCATATATTTTCTCAATAATTGGTATACATGCTCTTAAATAATTCATAATTAATACAACTTCTAAAAATCTTATTGGAATTAGTCCCTTAGCTTTGAATTAATATACCTACAACTTTTTGATATTCCAAAAAAGAAGAGAGTTTTAGGGGTTAATTCGCTTGCTTGTGCATTTATATATACGTCTATACTAGATAATAGGAAGATTTCACAGGTGTTTATATTATTTATATTATTATAATCCTTAATATTTTGCGTTGGTACTTTTAAAGCCAAATATGACTAAAAATGCCATTCCCAAGTGTTTCAAAACCTTTTGTAAAATCTCCAAAAATCCATTTCATAATGCTTTTTATTAAGAGAGAGTTTTATTAAAAATCTTTAAATGATTAAGGAGGAGTTTTACAAGCAAATTCACCTTAAGTTTTGTCATATCAAAAATGGAGAGATTATTAGCTATATTAGCTTTGAATTAATCTTAGTTTCGATATAACTAAAACTTAAGCTTAATTTGCTTGTGTGTAAATATTTTTAAGATTAGTATTTTTTTCATGAAATATTTTGTAAGCACTTTAAAAAATAGGAGAACGTGTTTCAAATTCTTAAAGCACTAAAAAATATGTTTTTAATATATACTTTTATATGAAGCATTTTTTAGATAAGTTTTACATGTTTTTAAGTTATGAAAAATCTCTTAAAATTGATTTTCATATGAATGTATCTATATAGTCTATGTATGTATCGATACAATACTTTGCAATAGCTAAATAGCCTTAAAATGCAAAAATCACTGTTCATGTATCGAGACAAACTATTTTATATCGATAAAGATTGTTCAATAGTCATATTTTGGACTGTTAAACATAATGTATCAATACCCACTCAATTATATCGACACAGAGGCATGGGAAACAATGAGAAATGACATTTTGAAGGCTCCAATAGCTATATTGCTTCACTAAATTTCCTCAACGGCTATAATCATGATCAAGGCTATAAATAAGCATCTCCAACGCCTTCAACAAGATGAAGAACCAAGAGATTGTGCTTAGAGTCATATCTTTAATCATTTCCATCAGTTTTGTTAAGTAGTGCATCCTTGCATAGGATTAAATCTTCCCATCTTTGTATTCTTTATTTTGTATCTTTAGATGCATATTTCTTTTATGCCAAAATTCTTGTAAACACCTAAGCTTCAGAGGTTTTATTTGTTTATACTCAAATCCTTATAAAAAGGGAATGTTCCTATTTATCCATTGAAAAGTAGAGAAGCTTTCTACTTAGCCTTTAAAAGTTGTGAGAGGGGTTTAAATCTTAGCCACAAAAGATAGAGGGCAGAGGTTTTTATTTTAGCCTTGAAAGATAAGGAGTGTAAAGGTTATAACTTCTCCTTGAAAGATAGATAGTTCAAGTTAGTGATTTGTGGAAATATGAGACAAGTAAGGCTGAGGTAGAGGACGTAGGCAATTGAGACAGAGCTATTCTAAATCATTAAGTTTGCTTGTTCTTTCATTTTTTTAGTTGTTTATTTTTATTCATTAACTTGCATCCAAAGTTTATTGTTTAGATTTTTAAATTTTATTTATCAAAGTTTTAATTTACCAAAGTTTTGAGAAATCAATTCACCCTCTTAATTTCATTTACTGTTAAAAGGTTTAACAATTAGTATCAGAGCTTGTGTCTTATTCTTATAGGCTTAACATCCTTGAGCAAAAATCCACAAAAGACTAAGCAAATGGCTTGTAGTGATATTTTTGGTATGGGCCAAGAAAGACATTTAATCGTAAGGCCTCATTTCTTCAACAGTGAAAATTACGCGCATTGGAAGATAAGGATGAGGCTATTTGCCCAAGCAAATGATTATCAAGTTTAGACGATAATTATGAAAGGCTCACTCATCCCATCAAAGATGATAGATATCTTTAAGTTCCTAAAGAAGAATGTGAATGGGATACGAAAGACACTAAGATGGCTCAACTCAACGCCAAGGCCATGCATAAACTTTTTTGTGTATTAGGCCCAAATAAGTATAATAGGGTGTCTTTTTGTGATAATGCCAAAGAGATATTGGGCAAGTTGGCTATCACACGTGAAGGGAGCAATCAAGTCAAGGAGTCTAGAATAAGCATGCTTAACCTCGATTATGACATGTTCAAGATGAAATCGGAGAAGAACATCAAAGAGATGTCTGATAATTTACAAACATAGTAAATGACTTAAAGGGTCTTGGAAAAGTGTATCCTAATAAGGAAATGGTCAAGAAAATGTTGAATAGCCTCCCTAAGTCATGGGAAGCTAAGGTGAACGTAGTTGAGGAGTAAAAGGAGCTTAATCTCCTTGCCTTAGACGAGCTCATCAGATCATCCCTTACAAACAAAATAAAGATAAATCATGAAAAGGAGCAACCAAGAAAAGTTGGAGTTGCATTGGGCTTCCATGAATGAGGAAGAGGAGAACGATGATGAGGAAGGTGAAAATATAAAGATGATCATGTTTGCCAAGAGATTCAAGAAATTCAAAAAGATAGATAAGGGCAAATCATCTTAATCTAAAAATGTTAACAAATTGGTGTGCTATAATTGTAACAAATCGAGCCATGCGAAATATGATTGCTCGTTATTGAAAAAGAAAAAGAAAAAGAAAAAGAAAAAGGCATTTATAGTAACTTGGAACGATAGTGACTCTTTCGATGATGATGACTTTTAGGAAGACCAAATTGGCAAGCTTTGCTTCATGGCTCTTGATAAACCTAAGGTAACCTCAAACTTCTGAATTTAAGTTCCTACACATTTGATGAGTTACATGATGCATTTGATGATCTTTCAGTTGAGTTTGAGGGAATGAACTTTAAACGCAAGAAAATGATCTCAAAATTAAAAGTTGAAAATGATTTGCTATTGAAATTAAAACTTGTTTTAGAGAATGAAAATAAAGAGTTGAAAAATGATTTTAATGACTCTAAGTTAAGAATTAACATTTTAAAGAAAGTTAATCTTGATTTGAAAAGAAAAGTTGAAAGCTTGGAGCAAAAAAAAATCATTTTAGATAAATATTTTCAAATTAATTTGACCAAGTGCTCACATTGCAATTTTCATGGTCATAATTTGCATACTTGTCCTTTCAAGTAAAGAACGCAATTTAACGTTAGGCAAGTATGGGTTCCTAATGGAGCAAGAGGCTTTGAGACTAACCTTCAAGGATCCAAAGCAATTTGGGTGCCAAAAACCAAGTGAAAGTCTTTTGTAGGTGTGTTAGAGCAATAAAGAGCAGTGCGGTAGAAATGGATGCTCTAGACACGTAAAGAAGTATGATAGGTAACCTTTAAGCTTTAAAATTTTGATTTGTCTATTAGTTATTCATGCTGTTTTTATTAATGCTTTATTGAATTTTTTTTAAAAATTTTTTAATGCAAAATGGGTTTAATGAAAATTCATGTTTTACATCTGGAGCAATTATGAGCTAAAATGTGCATGCATTTGATGATTTAGTACTTGATGATAATACGTTAAATTGATTTATGAAATGTTGTCATGAAGCATAACTTTAGAATGATTTACGCATAATAGGTTATTTTGATAAACTTTGTGTTTTGAGTCATTAAGATACTCGGTTACATGACTAAATTATATGCATAACTTTAGGGGGGCATTTAGAGTTTATTTAAAAGGTATGATGCCATAAACATGCATTAGTAAGTTTTTAGTCTCTTTAATGCTTTATATTCAATTACACTTGCATGAGACTTAAGATGTTTGATAAAGTTGTAAATTCATGCTTTATGGCTTAAACATTGAAAATACTTTGAAACTTATGCATATGTGGTTTGAATGAAAATCTTTTATTTCAATATGTGACCAAATATGCTAATTCATTCAAACTTAATTTTAAAAGTTATTTTAATCCAAACTTTGATCATTCATATGAGTTTTAAATATTTAAAATCAAAAGTTTGCATTAGAATATAAAATCAAGGGTTTTGGAATGCGAAATGGCATATTTTTCTAAGCATTTTTAAAAAACTTAAAACATGTATCGATTCTTAGAGCCCTGTATTGATACAATGAACAAAAGCTAGAAAAACCCAACTTGTATTGATATAATGAAATTTGTATCGATACATCACTATGTGTATCGAAACAAAAGTCCCCTGGATCCATACAAGTGTGAATTTTGGCCAATTTCGTGTTCTTTTTGCTCTTAAATACAAAATTGGTCTTCTTAATGAGTTTTCACTTGAAATGCTTTATTTTTATGATTCCTAAACTTTGATAAACATCATTTCATAACTTATCACATGCTTAAACATCATATTTGATTCACTAATAAGTGTTTCACAAATCAAATGCATGAATTTTATGATTAAGTGCTTATATTACCTCATAACGCTCAAAAATACAATTTTTTCTATACATTATTATGTTTTTTTTTTAACTTTAATGAAAATATTATTTTTTTGCATTATAATAATTGGTGCCATATATGCATAATGTTTTTTATTCATTAAAATTTAGCATCACTTATTTTAAAATATATTAAGCTCATTGAACATCTTTTATTTCTAACAAAATATAGCTTATTGAATATTCTTTTACAATTAAAATCTTAGTACTCTAATGCTCGTCTTTTGCCAATATTTTTTTTAAAAAATTTTGCAAGGTTCATGGAGATAAATCCATCTTTGAAAGATGAACACTTGCATAGCAAAAGGAAGCAAATAAAGCATGCAACCTCTTCAAATCAAGCCAAAACCATCAAGGAATGCTCAAACACTAGAAATTATGATCCTCAAAGTTATAATGAGCATATCATCAAATTTTGGTAAAGTTGAAGGAATCGTTAAACAAAAGCCATTAAATTCTTATCCTTTAGCATTAAGTTTGGTGATATACAAGAGCCTATTATATATAATCCGTATTCTAGTATGTAATGTATGCTTAAAATGGTTGCTTTAAATGAATCCTTGAACATGTCTAAGCGCTTAATTCTCATCTTTAAGCATGTTCATTGATTGAATGTTTACTTAAATGATTTTTTAACATATCATGAATGAGTAAATGATTTTCTAACCTATGGAAGTTTGTTACGCTTTTCTTGAAATTTTTTTTAGCCTTCCATATGGCATCTATTATAGTATGCAATTCAAAAATTGGCATCTATTGTGCATCTAGACAATGATTGGATTAATAATTCTTAAAATCCTTTAACAATTGGTATGTTCTATCTCTCATACATGCTTACATGTCTATAAAAAAATGCAAAAATTGGATAAACTGCACATTAGGGCTTAAATGCATATATTTTCTCAATACTTGGTATACATGCTCTTAAATGATTCATAATTAATATACCTTTTAAAAATCTTCTTGGAATTAGTCCCTTAGCTTTGAATTAATCTACCTTTAACTTTTTGATATTAAAAAAAGTGGGGAAGTTTCATAATTTGCTTGCTTGTACTTTATTTATATATATGTCAATGCTAGCAAATAGGAAGATCTCACATGTGCTTACATTATTAATATTATTGAAATCCTTAATAATTTGCTTGCTTGTACTTCATTTATATATATGTCTATGCTAGCAAATTGGAAGATTTCACGTGTTTACATTATTTATACTATTGAAATCTTTAATATTTAGTGTCGGTACTTTTAAAGCCAAATATGACTAAAAATGCAATTCCTAAGAGTTTTAAAACCTTTTTAATAAAATCTCCAAAAATCTATTTCATAATGCTTTTTATTAAGAGAGAGTTTTATTGAAAGTCTTTAAATGATTAAGGGGGAGTTTTACAAGCAAATTCACCTTAAGTTTTGTCATATCAAAAAAGGGAAGATTGTTAGCTATATTAGCTTTGAATTAATCTTAGTTTTGATATAGCTAAAACTTAAGCTTAATTTACCTGTATTTACATATTTGTAAGATTAGTATTTTTTCATGAAATATTTTATAAACACCTTAAAAAATAGTAAAATGTGTTTCAACTCCTTAAAGCACTTAAAAATGTGTTCTTAATATATACTTTTATGTAAAGCATTTTTTTTAGATAAGTTTTACATGTTTTTAAGTCATGAAAAACCTCTTAAAATTGATTTTCGTATGAAAGTATCGATACAGTCTATGTATGTATCGAAACAGTAGCTAAATAGCCTTAAAATGCAGAAATCACTATTCATGTATTGAGATAGACTATTTTACATTGATATAAGATTGTCCAACGGTTATATTTTGGACTGTTAAACACAATGTATTGATACCCACTCAATTATATCGATACAGAGGCATGGGGAGTAACGAGAAATGAGATTTTGAAAGCTTCAACAGCTATAATCCTTCACCAATATCCCCAACGACTATAATCATGATCAAGGCTATAAATAAGCGTCTTCAACACCTTCAACAAAATGAAGAACCAAGAGATTGTGATTAGAGTCATATCTTTAATCTTTTTCATCATTTTTGTTCTTCTTTTCTTTGTATTTTTCATTTTGAATCTTTAGATACATATTTTCCTTAAGCCAAAACTCTTGTAAACACCTAACCTTTAGAGGTTTTATTTGTTTACGCTCAAATTCTTGTAAAATAGGGAGAATCTTACTTAGCCATTGGAAAGTAAAGAAGGTTTTACTTAGCCTTCAACAGTAATAAGAGAAGGTTTTATCTTAGCTACAAAAGATAGTGGGTAAAAGTTTTTATTTGAGCCTTGAAAGATAGGGAGCATAAAGGTTTTAGGTTATCCTTGAAAGGTAGACAATTCAAGTTAGTGAATTGTGAAAATTCGAGGCCAGTGAGGTCAATGTAGTGGACGTAAGCAATTGAGGCCGAACCTTTCTAAATTATTGAGTTTGCTTATTCTTTCCTTTTTCTTTAATTATTTATTTTTATTCACTAACTTACACTCCAAAGTTTATTGTTTAGATTTCTCAATTTTATTTGTCAAAGTTTTAATTTACCAAAGTTTTAAGAAATCAATTTATCCCCTTTTGATGTCATTCACCGTTAAAAGGTCTAACAATTAATTATGAAAGTAAAAAAATTAATGTAAATTTTAATTATTATCTTTTTATGTCAAATATTCATTTGCTTTTTAAGGTTAGTAAAAATTAAAACATTTAAATAAAATAATGCCATATAAACTTTTAATTTTTATTTACTATCAAATTAATCTATTTAACAAAAAATATTTTAATGAAATCGAACTTCTTATTTATAAATAAAATAAATCTTATTAATAATAAAAAATGTTTATAATGGCAGTTTAGTAAATATTATGATCAACACTGATTATTTTTGTCACTTTAAAAGATTCTCCATTCTCTATTCTCCATATTCATACTATTATATATACTAGTCATTGTATTACATGCATTACATATGATTTGATGTATTAATTATCTTATATTTGCAAAAGGAATTTATGTTACATACTAGAAGGAGCATGGCATCAAAATATCACTTAAAAACATGTTAAATAAAAAATTGCTATATCTATTTATGCAAAAAAATACTAATTAAAAAAATATCATAAAAGTGTAAGTTAAAAACTTATTATAAAACCTTTAAAAAAGAGAAAAAAATCACTAAATCATTTTAAGTATTTTGACCAAAACTATTATTTAAGTTCATGACAAACTATTATTTTGCTAACCAAATTAAAAAAAACCCTAAGTCATTATTCATTCTCATAAAATCAAAACTCCTAAACGTTGTAACAACTTATGTGATGAATAAATTAAAATCAAAAGCTATCATAATATAAATATTGACATGAGATTTAGTTATTTGTAAACTCTAATTTTACAATTATAGATTTAACTATTTAAGAATTCTACTTATAGGTAATTGCTAAAAGCATTATCTAAAATATTCTATTAATTGCTTTTATGATATTGAAAATTTTAGTTATAATTTCTATTGATATTTATAGCATAAAATCATAAATAAGAATAAATCTTATTACTACTTATACTATAATATAATGTATATTATTAAAAAACTTATTTATTTATAAAATTTAATATATTGAAGAAAAAGTTACATGCTCTATAAATAATAAAAATTTGCATCAACATTTAAAATTAAATTAATATAACATTCTACTTTTACTTTTATCAGGTTAACAAAAAATTATAACTATTAGGAATGCCCTAAGGATGAAAGGCATTTTGATGTATTTCATTAATTTGAATTGATTATTTATATATATATATATTCGAGTTATCATTTTATCATTGTTATTCCATCCTCATTTAGATTTACATGCTAAATTAAATGTAGGCAAATATGGCTTGTTGACTATTGTGTTTATACCGTTTGAATGTTGCATATAATGGACTATTTATGTGAGAAGACAACATTTTAAGATAACTAGTCTAAATCGACAGTTTAAAGTCTATGCAGTTAATGTGAGCAATTAACTCATGTTAAGACTATTATGCCATCTAAATCCAATTGGGGAGATGTCTTGTCTAGGTCATATAGAGCAGTTTGACTCCTAAGTATAGATATAAATATATTTCCTAGAGGTGGTGATATATTGGACTAGACTAAAGTATAATTAGTCCATTAATAAGTCCTTTTACATAGATCAATTCACTTTTGATGTTCATTGTGTAATTACCTTAATCTTGAATAAGTAATTGACTCTATATGTAAAACTTATATGCTTTGATATTCCAAAGCTAAAGCATCTCGAAGTAGTAAGCTACTAAGCTAGTTCATTGGGAAAATGACTTAAATTCTATGAGAGCTTTACTCATAGACATGGAATCATAGCTCCCATAAAGAGTTAAGGTTATCCTCTTAAAAGGCATCATAGGTATTGTGAAAATGGACAAAATCTCAATCATTTGTATGTCAAATAATAAATTATTCACATATGGTGAACAATCATTTTCACATGGAGAGTATTAATGAAACTTTAAGATAAGGTGATCAAGTAGGTAAAACAGATTTTTAACATTAAGTTAATCATGGATATCATATGAAGGTATTACACAAATGATAAGATCTTTGGACTAAAAGGCTATTTACAAAGCTTACGTAGTATGGTATACAATTAGGAGTGCAATCTCAGGTCGTTGTGGTACAATTCTGAGATTAATAATTAAGTGATTAATTATTCGGCATAGAATAATTAATGCATAGTTTATTGGAGCCTAATTTAATATGTCCAATTGGTCCTTCCACCAGCTCAATATAATTTCTTAGTAGTTGGTTATAATTAGAATATCTGAAGATGGAAGATTCTCAACATAGTTAAGTGGTACATCGGATTCACTCACTTCAAGAGTGTGTGCATTTTCTTTAGTAAATAAATAAAAATGATATTTTGGTAAAATGTATTTAAAATATAGATATATATTGAATTTGATTAAATATTTATTTAGACAAGAATTAGTAAGTTAAATTAATTATATTTATCTTTTGATAAATATAAGAATTAATTTAAATTAAATAGATATAGGAAATTAATTATTTATATAATTGATGTAATATCTACTAAGACTTGTTTAAATATTTATTTATAAATTAAATATGGATAATTTTCTAAATAAATTAAAAATTATTTTATTTATTTATTTTAATTTAGGATTAAATTAATTATTTTATTATAATTAATTTTATTTTGATAATTATTACATAATTATTCTAGTAAAAAAAATTGCTATAATTTTGTTTTGAATTAGAATTAGAGTTGTTAAAATTATTGGGCTAAATAAAATTAACAGTTTAATAAGAATTAATT
>JBBYHO010000005.1:21944603-22012067 GCA_038382025.1 Adansonia gregorii
CCATGGAAATTTTAAAAAAATCAAGAGAAAAGAAGAAAACAAAATACCTAAAAAAATTAAGAGAAAAGAAGAAAACAAAATACCTAAAAGATTTCTCGAAAAAATTCTCCAAAAATAAATTCATTGAGCTACTTACGGACGAAATTTCTTCTCTCGAGGGTTTTGGCTATTAATAACTCTTAGGATTAGAAATAGAGATAAACTAGAAATGTGTTATAGCTTTTATTTGTCTATAATTTTTAAAGATGAGAATAGCCATTGAAACTTGCAATAAAAAAAGGCAGATTGGAGAAGGTGGAAGACAAAGACCAGAAAACTCTTAGTTTTCTCTTTTCCCTTAATTTTTTTATCTTTATTATAATGTTTATGATGGTGAAACTCTAGTGTTTTATGTTTTATTTAATTAATATGAACTAAATTTATTTTTCTAGGGTTATAATGGAGCTTAACATTTAATTTGAATTATTTTATTTTCTTTTATTGATTTAATGATATTTAAGTTATTTGTTCAATTTGTTCTTAATGCTTCTAATTGATTAGCCACCAATTGATTGATTTAGTAACCTTAATAAACTTGAAAAAAGGAGTTTTGTGTTTAAACTTGGATTGAATGATACATTTTTCATATTCATTTATTAGAATAAATTGATTTGCATGTGAGATAGGAATATTTGAGCATGTCATATGCAACCAAATTAGAGTTCAAGTTTAATGGGTTTTTTAATTTAATTTGCATAGGAATATAGTAAACTGGTTAAGAGAGATACTCTTATAAGACAATAAAAAAGTACTTATAAATAATTTAGAACTCCACGTTAACAACTCATTATCATTAGTCAAGTTAAAGGGTAAAACAGGTTCAAATGAAGTGTTGAAAGAAATTGCAATCCTAAGCTTTACTCATTGATTAAGTAAACCCCTTTTTTTACTTACTTGGATAATCTAGTTAATTTTAGTTTTAATTTACTTTAATTGGTTATTTGGATAAAATTAGGTTATTTTAATTTTTGTACTTAGCAAATTGAGTTCAACTTTTCATGGGAACTATACTCTATTCATTACTATATTACTCATTGTGATGAGTGCACTTGTGTGATTAAATTCGACAACTATGATACCAATTTCATTTACCCTTTTATTCATCTTTCAATTAAGCCTCTAATTATATTTTTCTAGTACTTTAGTTCTTCCCAATTTGGTCTCCTTTATCATTTTATCCTAAGTAGCCCTTAATTCTAATTTCTCATTATCTTAATTCCTTTAGTTGGTTCTATTAATAAACTATTATACTATGCCAAGTTAATTGGCCTCTTCCTATCTTAATTTCCAATTTCAGCTTTTCTAACTTTTAACTATTTTCAATTGGGTCCCTCCTTTAATTGCATCTTCATACTATGGACACCTAATCCCATCCAAACCCTTTTTCAAGTAAGTGGTGCTCGATCTTGCTAGGTAAAAAGATGTTATTTTTACAAAATTCCCGAAGATGTACTAAAACATCATCAGGCTAGTATCCTTCTAGGGCTTAAGATTATGGGTGCATTGATACAACTACATATTAGATCGAGATAATTGCAAACTATTAATACAATATATATTGTATTGATATATCCTTATGTTTTCTAGTATTTTTGGTTATGGAAAGCAATTGTTTCAATACAATGTATAGATATTGCATGAAATTTTTCACCATGAACAGGCCTTTTCACTCCAAGTTTTCTTACATTTCACCTTCTTAATAGCTTTGGTTTATTTCATAATCATATAAAGGGTATTTTACCAACATTTTTCCATTAAAACATAAACATGACAACCACCTACATAGCCTAAGCCATTAAAGCTTAAATAAGTTTTAAATAGATGAGATTAATGTTCTAATTATGTTTGGGAACTAAATAGCATTTAATTTAATTATTTTTTAAACTATTTTGAGTCTAGTTTAGCTAAAGTTGAATAGGGTGCTATTTTGGATTAAAGTTAAAAACTTATTCTTGCATGAAACCAAGATATGGCAATTTTGCATAAGAGTTTCTCTTTGATGGCAAATAGCTGGATTATCCACCAAACTCAGCTTAAATCATGCTCCATTTGGAAAAGTTTCAACCTTTGATTAGAGCACTTAGCGATGTAGAGAAATTACAAGAAAACAAGCCTAGGTGAGTTGTTAAGATATGGATACACTTGTATGGGGATTAGATGATCAACAAAATAAGGTTTGAACACCTTGGAATGTTTGTTAGAGAAGACCCCTTCAATTTTCAACTAAAAAAAACTAGAAAGCAAAAAAGGAAAAAAAAAGAAAAGAATAGGGATTTTTCAAGTTTCTATCGAAAATTATTTCCTTGTATCTTTAACTTTCATTTTACATCTTTTCTTCCTTTTGATGAGAGCTTAATGATCCTAAGCCATGCTTAGGTGATGATTGATGCCATGATATAAAAACCAAGTTATTGCCAAATCTTAAGCTATGAACTTAGGTTGCTATATTTTGTTGTCTTTAATGTTTTTTTGTCAAAAGTTCTATAAAAACCAAGTTTCCATCAGGAATGTTTACTTTCCAAATATTTTATGCCATGTTTCTTAGTTTTTATGTGATTTTCATTAAGTTTTCTTTATCATGTAATTTCATTTTGACTTTTGATGTACATATGTATTATTCCATGTATGATACATGCATTTTATGTCAATTTCCATGCCTTATTATCATTATTCCCATATTTATACATTTTTCATGAAAATATTGTGATTATGGCCATATTATCATGCATATTAGTAATTATATGTATGTTCATGTTAATGAGGTGTTTTTTGTGTTCAAAATCAAGTATGACATGCATTTTATGACATTTTCATTTATTATAATTGTGATTTGTATTACCATGCATTTTCCATTAAATATTGTGTTCAATAAAACAATTCCTATTTTATTATGGATCTATGTATGTTCGTAATAAAATATTTTGTGAGTAGTAATCATGTATGATGCATGCTTGTATGTTTATTGGTAAAAGTGATGTTTAGGAGTGCATTTAGAAGTGTTAAAAAATTTTAAGCAATATTTTGTAATTTTCCCATAATGATTCCATGCATGTTAAGGATCATTTTTGCAATTCCCATGCATTTTATAGGTCATTTTAGTCAGTTTCCATGACTTAGTAACTTTTATGGCATTTCATACATTTTATGTCATTTTAGTTATTTTTCACAACTTAGGGATTTTTTTTATAACATGTCATGGATTTTTATGTCATTTAGGTCATTTTTCATGATCTAGGGACTTTTATGTAATTTCATGAATTTTGTTGTCATTTAGGTCATTTTCAATGATCAAAGGACTTTTATGTAATTTTATGTATATTGGGATCATTTAGGTCATTTTTCGAGATTAAGGCACTTTTAAGCAATTTCATATATTTTAGAAACATTTAAGTCATTTTCTATAACTTAAGAATTATTATGCAAAATTTCATGCATTTAAATCATTTTCTATAATTTAATGCCATTCTATAATGTCCATATATGTTAGTTCTATTTAAATTATTTTCCATAACTAAATAATCATTTTGCAATTTAATGTATGCTATTTGGAGTCATTTTCATGCTATTGTGCCAAAAATTGAATATATATGTATATATGTGGATTATATTTTATATATATTTTTAAAAAAATACAAGGTAATATCGCTTAGTTAAAATAATCCATATGCGTGCTTCTAATATATAAAAGTCACTTCATCAATTATTTTAAACAAAAGAATACCTTCTTGAAACAAGTAATTCATAATTTTCAATTTTTCTAAAAAAAATAAAACTTTTGTATTTTTCCATTTTTTTGGAGGGGTGAGAAAAATATTTTAATTTTCAAAAATGAAAAAATTTGATTTACTTATAATGGAAATTATAATATTAATTGCAAATAATTTTAAAATGGGGAATTATAGTTAGATACCAAAAATTAAAACTAACCAGAATCAAGACTTTAATTAACACATTGTTAATAGGTAACAATTTATAAGCATTATGGAAGAGGCATGTCTAACTCTGCGTATAATCGACTCCTAAACCCTTCTAATGTGAATCTTCGTTATTAAGTGGACTTTAGAGCTTTTTTTAAAGGCTTTTATAACCCTTAAAAGAAAAACTCAATGGTTACCATCTTACCTAGCCAAAATAGATTGGTGGCAACTCCAAGTTAAACACTTATTTCATAATGATCATTTAGGGTTAAGTTAGATGAGCGATTTAGCACGGCAAATATATACCATCGTAATATGAAGAAAAAAATTAAATTTTATCTATTCAAATCTAGCACGTTGGATTCATATTATGATGTTATGATAGCTTGGCAACTCTATTGGAGAGTTCACGAGTGCTAGGCCTAAAATTAATTATGTGTTAGCTAAATTCTTAACTATTTGATTTTAATTGATAATTAATTATAATTCCCTTGGTTTTTTAATTTTTTAGGAATAAATCTGCATTCTATTTGTATGTTGTCTTACTAGTTCTTATTGTGTTTTCTATGTGGGGAATTTAGGATAAAGGTTGTGAATTTAGTTATAAAAAGGTTTGTTGTTCTTTTGCACACATGAATCATGTGGTACTTCATAAGGTAGGCCCGTTATGGGTATTAAACCAATTTAGGAGTGTAGACACCTTATTTTGTCCGGGCTAATTTTTAGCAATTTGGAGCATGGACGTAAGAAGGGATCAAGAAGGCCTAGGGATCATATAAAATTTAAATGCAAAGATGTGGCATCAAATGATGTAGTCCAAGGTATTTGGGGACAAACGACATGAGAAAATTCATAATTTTACTTGAATGTATCGATACATGCTTCTCATGTATTGATACAATACTCTAACGTTCTAAAAATTTGAAATATCGCCATTTGTATCGATACAACATGTAGATGTATCGATATATAAGCCTCTATATTGATATAGGACCTCATGTATCAATACTAGGACATGCTAGGACCAAAACATGCTTCGATACATATCAACATGTATCGATACAATGGTTCATATAATGATCATTGTATCGATACAATGGTTCATATAATGTTCATTGTATCGACACCATCAAGGTTTTTGGACCAAATGTATCGATAAATTATACAATGTATCGATACATGCAGGCCATTTTCACGGTCTAGGCATTTTTGACTCATCCACCTTGATCCAAAACTCAATTTTAACTTGTTTCTTTGCATCAGAAAAGGTTAAAACACATATTAAATTAAGAATTTAGACTTTTGAATTAATCATAACATTTTTTTGAAGTCTAGATTAGATTAAGAAGAGGTCAACATCATATGATCACCCTACTCCTTAGCTTGTTAACCAATATCACCATCAGCCACCCTATTTGCTATAAAGGCATTTTAACTTGTAAACCAGCCACCCTATGCCCATCACATTGGCAGCAAGCTGCCTCCTATAGCCACTATATAGCCACCATGCTGACATCACCTTGTCACCATTGAGAAATAGCCAAAAACATCTTTAATTTGGCTCCAAAAGGTTGGTATAAATGGACCACTTTTATCTCAGCAAGAAAAGGTTAGATTCCAGCTTGTTTTAGCTTCCAAAAACACATTCACACATAAAAAAAACAAATCCCGTAGCTCTTCACCCACCAACCAAAAATAGCCCCAAAACACCCACTCTCAACCTCTATACACTCTAAAAATCACCCTCATCCATACCAAAACCAAAACCTCATTGTTTCTCTCTTTTTCTTGCTTATTAACAACAAGGAAAAGAGAAAAATTCAAGTCATCTTTGCTGCTCCAACTATTTGGCCAAAGTTAAAGTTTTGTTGGTACAAGTTCCTACTTTATCACTTGCATTTTTTGTTTTCCAGCATCTTCATCATTTTAGTGAGCTCTTCATGTTTCCATCACCCTCTTAGGATTATCATGCACTATTGTGGCTTTCGGTTATGGTAGTTTAAGATTTGGATGCCTTATTGCTTCTTTTATGTGCAAAATGCCTCATTTCATCCTCATTAGTTTGACATCTCTTGCTAATGCATTTTATGCCATGTCCATGCATCTTATTATCCTAAATCCATGTATGAATCATTAGCCCAACACATTTTAAGCACATTTACACATTAATTTGCATGAATCATTGTCATTTTCAGCATCCATAACATTTTCTTATCAAAGTGCATAACACCTTCTTTGTCTAGGCCATTAGTAAAATTAGCATTCCCATTCATGTTGTGTGCCACCCCTTTGTATGTTTGCTGTCAAAATGCATCTTTGATGGATGACAAAAATTGATTTTTGAAGCCTCCAAAGCCAAGCATGTTAACCTTAACCAATGAGGATTAGCATGGACTTATCATTTTCCTTAAAGCTAGAAAAATATCTTGGGAAAAATTAAGTTTTCTAGATCTAGAATCTTGGTTAAACAAGCTCAAATCTTCTGATTTTGAAATGAAAATAGTCTTACAACTATTCCCTAAATGTTTATGCTTTTTTCTTGAGTTAAAACTTTGAATGGTACGATCAATGAGCTATTTCATTGTCCCAGACTACTCCAGGGCTGTACAAATGAGCTTGTGATGCTCATGCCACTCTTTCCCTTCAGTCATAGATGTTTAAATGTCAATGACTCAAGTCTCGACCGATAGATATAAAACAAAGAGGAGAGATATCCCCTACTTTGTTTTGTCCCCTGCTCGCAACATAGCTATTACTAATTGAAAAATCATTTTAAAATCCCAAATGATTTTCAGTGAATTTTATGATATTTTTCTCTGAAAGTGTGTCAAAATAAAATGAGGACTTGTTCATCCCTAGATCAGTCCGGATAAGAAAGTTATGATTTTTCAAATCTAAACTGTCCAGAACCTCTAAAATCTGAACATGAATTCTGGTTGGACCGTTCAGGCCTACTAAATGAATTTTTTGAAAATTTTCAAGCATTTTTCCTAAAAGATTCATGAAATTCCCTTTTCAAAAAGGTATCACTTGCAATTTTTTGATACCAAATAAGTCCGGGGTAATTTTTCAAATTCTAACACACCTTGTCCCTCATATGCTCTGCCAGCAGTGCGTTCGATTCGAACTTGAAAATTTATTTTCTGAGAAAGTGACTTTTTGGGATAATGGGAATATTTTTAGGATGACCCTCATCAAGTCACCTTTCTAACGGTGTCTTGTTCACCTTCTAAATCTTTCCAGTCAATTTAGAATAAATTTGAGAAGCAAGATAGCATGATGCTGTCCCCTATTTTCGATTTTGGTCAAAATTGAGTTGTTTTCCCAAATTTTGTCTTGAGACATTCGAATGTCTCTATCTCAACCCAGTTAGACTCGAAAACATGCTTTGACCTCTCATAGGCTCGTATCAAGACACAAACACATTTTACATCTTTACCATCCTCATTCACAAAATTTTTTTTGCCAAAAGTTGTTGAAAGGCTCATACATTCCCTAAATCACAAGGTTTTGTTAACTTAAGTTTCCCAACTCAACTTCTCTATAGGGTGTCAAGCGTATCACTTTTGGGGATACTTCAACCCTACCTCTCCAATGGGATACTCCAACCTTATTTTTCAAAATTGTCAAAATAAAAAAACCTTCTTTTGTCAAAATGATTTGTCATACCCGGGGATACTCCAACCCTAACCTTTCGAGCGGATAGCCCAACCTTGATTTTTAAAATTATCAAGATTAAAAGAAACCTTTGTTCATCAAAATTATTTGTTAACCATGAGGACACTCCAACCTTACCTTTTTGAAGGGATACTCTAACCTGGTCTTTTAACTACCGTCAAATTTCTTTTCTCTTTTTCTTGGACTTCATGAATATATCAAACAAATCTTGTTTAATCAAGGAACCCAGATCATCTCAAAATTCATTGATTTAGTTATTTCGGATAATCGATGCCAATTGTGAGATAAATTCCAATAGTCCACCTATTTTCTTTATCATTGCGTTGAATGATTCATGTTATGTTACTTCATTTATTGCCTTACTAACATGATTTCTTTGTGATGATTATCTGCATTCACGTTTTCAAAACGTTTCCAAATAAAATTGAGGGTAATGTTCCATGTGGGTATCTCTCCAGTGCCTGAAGTGGAACATTCTATTTTCAAAGTAAAATCCAGAGGTCACTTTTATCTAAAATCTCTATATTTCCCATCTCTCCGGGGCTTATATGAGATTAAATCTTTTTCATGAAAACCTAAATTTGTTTTTCTATAAGATTCATGCATTAAAAGAGGGTTATAATGAATAAAGACAAGTTAAGATCAAAAGAATCAAAATCGAGATAAAACATAGCTAGTACGATACCGATTTTGGGCATCGTGAAGAGGTTCATACCTCATCGTGCATAGCCAACTCCCAAACCTAAACAGCAAATCTTTGCATTACATAGACCACGGAACAGTGTTTTGAGTTTCGTAACTCAAAACATAGGTTTCAATAGGCATTCGATCATGCCTAGCCCGAAATGATTGGTGGCGACTCTAAGTGTTGGCCATTTCATGATGGTCATCCGAGACCAATAAGATGAGTGATTCATCTTATGGTCCCCCTTACTGTATCATACGTCAAGAATTTGTACATTCTCGTTCTCATCACATCGCAAGAGAAAATTCTCGATCAAGATGACATTTTCCAAGTTAGGAAAATATTTTAAGTCATAGCACCCATAGATCTACGAGGATTAACTTAGAGGTACGTTGTGACAACTTGGCTACTCCACGGGGATAGTATAGAGAGTTAGGCCAATAACTAGCCATACCTTGCTAGGTTCTCGAGTTTTTTCGATCTTTGATCATTATTTAACCATGACCCTTTTGTCATTTTGTCATCTTATCTTTTGTTTGATATGATTGTCAGGATTATCTTGTTTTCAAATAATTATTAGTTTAGTAAAAATGGTAATACAAAAGTAAACATGAAGGTTTGCTTGTTTCCCCATCACACACTGCGCACTTGCATGTGCATTAGTGTCCTACCAAACTCCATGGCATAGTTACAACCCAATCATTAGGAAGAAATGAGCTATCCGTTTTTCTAAGTAATCCTCCGCATAGGCATGGCAATAACTTCCCAGATGTAAATTACCTATTTCTCTCATGAGTAACCCTCCGCATTTGCATAGAGAAATACATCCAACAGATCGAACTCGTTCTGCTAAACCTGTAATAGGTCTAGGATCAGGGTCCCTCGACTGTCCATACCAGATAGAGGAATAATTCAGATACCTATTTAGGTGTCAACGTAAACCTCATATAGTGAGCCTTATGAGATAAACCATGTCAAACCATACCACCCGAAGAATAAGGTCACTCAGGGAAACATTCCTAACTTTTACTCTTAATCATCATAATTATGTAGGTGACAACGAGTATACAATTGTCACCCGCATCTGCATTTTGATCATTTATCAAGGCATGCCTTCGTGCCGCTTGAACTATGGCTAACCTTTGTATAAATAAGTGATAATGAACAAAAACCATCATTCACAATGTCTTATACTGCAAGTCATTATGCTGCCTGAGTCATGGCTTAACACGCATCCGCACTAGTGGTGATAAACAAATATTACAACTAGTCAATTATTTTTCCATCAAAATAAGATATTGCATCACCTCATGGAGGGCAAATTGCATCCTGGCATGTTGACGCGCTACCCGTTTCTTGCCTTACCACCTTAGTTGAAACATGAGTATTTTTCTCTGATGTCCTCAAATTCTTTAATTTCATATATTTGTCTCTTATACAATTCATTAACTTGTTTCCCTTTTGTTGGTGTTCTGGCACATGTATCATCTCATCATAATTATCATGACCATAATCATTTTGTTGACAATTGTTCTGGTTCGGTGTTCAGTAAGGGACCTTCTTTTCGTGGCTCTATGAAACTGTTCTAAGATTCAATTATCTCCACTGCATATGCATATTTACTTTTACCCTTTTAACACTTGCATCAATCAATCATTACCTTAACTCATTATTGTATCATAAACACTCATCAATAAATACATTTTCAAGTAGAAGTCTAATATGGCAATTGGGCCATAAAAGTGCAAGGGACTTTGGGGTTAATCAGGAAAATGAAATTTAACATCCTGCATCGCTACAACATGCGACGTCGTAAACAAATCATGGAGAGTGATCATGAAGCTCATATTGAGGGACTTGAGCTAATGATTAAAGAATCACAAGACCAAATGCTCCATTAGTAAAATGAAATGCAAACTTGATGGCGAGACTTATGGAACTAATGACAGCCTCTATGAGAGAAAAAGGGCAAGCCAGCACTGTGGAAACAAAGAATGATTCTCCCAATGTTAAAGGTTCCCCTGTTAATAATCCATAACCTGCCAAAGGGGAACCAAGACAAGAACAATGATCTGCTCCTCCATTTGCAGCTCAAGCCCTACCAGTCCTCTACCTTAATCCCATTACGGTAGGTCAATTTATTCTTGGTACTTAAGGGGTGAACGTAAGAGTCTCATCGGTAAATCTGATAGCCCTTGACCATGTGAAACCAGAGAAAGCAAAAGGTCAAAAGTCCACTATGACTATGGAAGAAATGAGCAAATTCTAGCTACTAGAAACATGATTCCAAGCTATCGAGGGGATTGACAAGTTCGAAGCTCTTGACACTCAATCACTGTCTTTGGTGTCCAACCTTGTCACTCCCTCGAAGTTTAAAGTCCTAGAGTTTAAAAAGTTTAATGGAACCATCGATCCTTCTGTCCATATTCAAATGTACTTACGAAAGATGGCTGGGTATGAGAAAAATGAAAAGCTCCTTATGCATTGCTTCTAGCATAGCCTCACTAAAGCAGCAGCTCGGTGGTATATCAAGCTAGACAATGTCAAAATCCAATCATGGGCCGACTTGGCTAAGGCCTTTCTAAATCAATACCAACATATGTCAGATTGGGTATCAGATCAACTTTCCTTGATGAATTTTGAGAACAGATCCATTAAAAGTTTCAAGCAATATGCCTAAAGGTGGAGAGAGGAAGCAGCCCTAGTCTAGCCTCTCCTTATAGAAAAAGAGATGATAGTTGCTTTCATTCACACTTTACATGCTCCTTATTACGAGAAGCTCGTAGTGAATGCCATTAAGAAATTTACAGACTTGGTTCTTTCTAGAGAAATGATCGATACTGCCATTAAAAGTGGTAGAATGCCTACCTGGGAAATAGTTAGATCAAGTAAGAAGACCATTGCTGGTATGAAAAAGGAAGAGGAGGCCAATGCTATAAATTATGTTGGCACGTTTCAACTAAGACAACATCAAGCAGCCAACCTTCGCTACTCAAGACTGCCACATTCTTACCCTATCACAATATCCCTTCAGCCAATCTATGCCATAACTTATAACCCATCACTTGCAATCCCATCAAACCTACCACAAAGCTACCCTTCACAAGTCCACCAAAATGCTAATTGAGCAATCAATAATGCACCCAGCAATTGAAGTGCAAATCAACCAAGACAACATTTTGATCCTATCCCTATAACCTATAAGGAGCTCTACCAAACCTTGCTCCAAAATCATTTAGTGGCTCCAATCTATGTCCCAAAAAAAAAGTCACCATACCCGCCATGGTATAACCCTAATGCTCATTGTGAATACCATGCTGAGGCAGTGGGGCATGGCATTAAGAACTGCATGTATTTCAAACGAAATGTGCAAAATCTGATCAATGCAAAAGTCTTATAGTTCGAGATGAACCAAGGACGAAATGTTGCTGCTAATCATTTGCCAAGCCACACTAAGCCAATTGCAAACATGATCGATACCGAGCCATAGAATTTATGTCCTTCCACCAAGACTTGATTTTGATGATGGGGTCATGATGGAAGCCCTTTCACTTTTTTGTCCTTTTCATGTAATGTCAAGAAATGAAAGCCTATCCACCTTCGCCCAAAGGCAGGTAGGTGTGCTATGTAAAAGGCATTTTTATCAAACATTATCAATGAAATGACTTTTGCATATATCATTCCATATTATGTGCCTACATCACTTTTCAATCTCTTTGTCTTAATTACCTTTTTGCCTCTATTCCTATCTGAATCCTTGGATTGTGTGTGTGTCTTTTACGCTTATTTCTTCACCCTTTCAAGTATCTTGACGATAGTGACATGGATATATCTGATGGGCCTTTAAAGATCAATTTTGAATAGTTAATTTACACTAGTTAAGTTGATTCTAAAGAAGGTTTTGAACGAAGCTGTGCACCACCAGACCTTTTACAGTTTAAGATCTAGCATCATGACCCTATCCTTGTCACTTGAAAATAAATGGGGTAGTTACCGCAGCCAATAAAAATATCAAAAGAATAGTTAAGAAAATGGCTGAGCCTTACAAAGACTGGTATGAGATGCTATCCTTTGCACTTCATGCCTATCAAACCTCAGTTCAGACTTCTACGAATGCTACACCATTCTCCTTTGTCTATAGGATAGAAGCTGTATTACCCATCAAAGTCAAGATCCCTTCTCTCAGAGTCTTGATGGAAACCAAACTTGGAAAGGCTGAAAGGGGTCAAGAATAGATACGACCAGTTCAAGCTCATCAAGGAAAAATGCATGAAGGCCATCTACCATGGTTTAATGTATCAAAGACGTTTGATCAAAGCCCATGACAAAATGATGCACCACGACAATTTCACATAGCCAAATTGGTATTAAAGAAGATCATCCCAATTCACAAAGATGCACGGGCCAAGTGGACCCGTAATTAGGAAGGACCGTATGTCGTGAAGCAAGCCTTCTCTAAAGGGGCCCTAATCTTGTCAGAAATGGATGGCAATGTCTAACCCAACCCAATCAACTCAAATTCTATCAAGAAATATTACACGTAAAGGGTGAAAACCTGAAAAGGCTTTCTTCAATAAAAAGAGAGAAAGTAAAAAAAACTAAAATAAAACAAAAGAAACACAACAAAAACAAAAAAAGAAAGAAAGAAAGCAAAAAAAACAAAAAGGAAAAAAAATAAAAAAGGGTATAGATGAAAATTCGAAAAAGATATTTGGGCAACCAACCTAACTATGGTTAAAAACCACAAAGGCAACTTGAGGAGATCAATTTCGATGAGGCATGAATCGAGAACACCTACAGAATAAAGTAAAGCAATCCTAGGGATCTTCTGAAGGTCAGCTTATACTAGTCACATTCATTGTTCGAGAAAGATTCTGAAAAGCACCTAAAGAACATTTAGGTCATGATTATTAAAGGCATCTTTCACCCAAAAGATCATTTTTCTCGCTACCCTATCAAATATTGTCAAATAGTATATCGAGTTATGTCACTTTATTGTCATAAATAAATATTGTCTTGTTTCTTTTAACCCCTATACAATTCATATTGCATTTGTCATTTAACTGATAATGTTTAATAATCAACTAAAATACACATTAAGACATCTTGATATTACATCGAAAGGAAAAGAAAAGCACAAGGAATTCTACTTACACCTCGATCATCAAAATCATATGCCTTTTGTGTCCAAACACTCGTTTATTATGACCATACACCAAACTATTTCTTGCTTTCACAAGCCACATATCAAGAAAAACCATTTTAGGTAAACCAAAAATTAACCCATGCATTCTATCATAATCCTATTAAAACCAGATACATCAACCTAATCAGGCAAACAGTCACTAAATTATTGAAAATGCCCTCTATTTGTCAAGAAAATGATTGGGCCTTTTAAATCAAGAAATGCAATAGTCCAAATTCTTGAGACTAAATTTTGGTCATAACCCTAGTGGAGCTGAGGCAACCTACAATCCCCAGTGATGCTTGGAAAAATTTTCATCTATAGTCATGTCAAAGACAAATAGCCATCCCTATGAGAGTTTGAATGATGTACAAAGAGAACTACAACTATCTCCTATATTAGACTTCACATTATGCAATCACGATAGCATTCCACATCATGCATTCATATTACCATCATACATTATCATTTTTACAATATCACTTCAAGCCAGGTTTACCAAACCTCTAAAGAACTCCTGGTAAGTACTCTAAGCTTCGCAAATGAATTACCATTCATGTAATGTCTTTTCTTCTCATCAGCTTTTGTGAAAACCCTTTTTATCAAGTAGCTATAGTCAAAGTGCTAATGTCAAGAAATTATTGTCTAGAAACTATCATCAAAAACTTTTGTCAAGAACATTTGTCAGAAGCTTAGGCATAAACTAGTGCCAAAACCTTTTTCAATAAAAAATTTTATCATGAACTTCTGGTATTTAAAGTTTCATCAAAAAATGTTTTCAGCATCCTTTTAAAGCCCATAAGTCATGGCACACTTTTAAAGCCCACAAGTCAGTGGTATCTCTTTAAAGCCTATAAGTCATGGCACCCTTTGAAAGCCCACTAGTCGTGGCACCTTTTTTAAAGCCCACAAGTCAGTGGCACCTCTTTAAAGCCCATAAGTCATGGCACCCTCTTCAAAGCCCATATGCCATGGCACCTTCTTCAAAGCCCATAAGTTAGTGGAACCCTTTTAAAGCCCACAAGCCATGGCACCCTCTTAAGCCCGCAAGTTAGTGGCACCCTTTTAAAGCCCACAAGTTAGTGGCACTCTTTTGAAGCCCACAAGCCAGTGGCACACTTTTAAGCCCATAAGTTAGTGGCACCCCTTTAAAGCCCACAACTTAGTGGCACCCTTTAAGCCCATAAGTTAGTGGCATCTTTTAAAGCCTACAAGTCAGTGTCATCTTTCGAAGCCTACAAGTCGCGGCACCCTTTTTAAAGCCTACAAGTCAGTGGCACCCTTTTAAAGCCCACATAAGCTGGTGGCACTTAAGTCTAAGTCAAAGCCCACACGAGTTGGTGGCACCCAAGTCTAAGTTAAAGTCCGCATGAGCTGGCAGCACCCGAGTTAAAGCCTACACGAGCTAGTGGCACTTAAGTCTAAGTCAAAGACTATACGAGCTGGTGGCCCGCACGAGCTACCGACACCCAAGTTAAAGCCTACACGAGCTGGTGGCATTTAAGTCTAAGCCAAAGCCCACACAAGCTGGTGGCACCCAAGTCTAAGTTAATGCTCGCACAAGCTGGCGGCACCCGAGTTAAAGCCCAAATAAACTGGTGGCACCCAAATCTAAGTCAAAGCCCACTAGTTGATGGCACCAAAGTCTAAGTTAAAGCCTACATAAGCCAGTGGCACCTAAGTCTAAGTCAAAGCCTACACGAGCTAATGCTACCCAAGTCTAAGTTAAAGCCCGTACGAGCTGGCGGCACCCAAGTCAAAGCCCACATGAGCTGGTGGCACCCAAGTCTAAGTTAAAGCCACATGAGCTAGTGGTGCCTAAATCTAAGTCAAAGCCCACATGAGCTGGTGGCACCCAAGTCTAAGTTAAAGCCTGCACGAGCTGACAGCACTCGAGTCAAAGCCCACACAAGCTGGTGGCACTTAAATGTAAGTCAAAGCCCACATGGGCTGGTGGCACCCGAGTCAAAGCTCGCACAAGCTGGTGGCAGTAATTTTAAGTCAAAGCCCGCACAAGCTGGTGGCACCTAAGTTAAAGTCCACATAAGATGGCAGAACCTACATCAAATCCACATTACTCTGCACCTATCTAAGGGGGTCAAACCTTAGAAAACCTAACATCTTAATGTCCTGGAAGTGTCAGTCCACCTCGAACACAATGGTGTCTATTTATCTTTGCCCTATTCCTGATTCTCAGCAACAGTCAAAGAGGGGCAGCTGTAGACACCTTATTTTGTTTGGGTTAATTTTTAGCAATTTGAAGCATGGACGTAAGAAGGGGTGATGATCGTCACCTAACGAAAAAGTATTTTGAGGACATCAAGAAGGCCTAGGGATCATATAAAAGGTAAATGCAAAAATATGGCATCAAATGATGTAGTCTAAGGCATCTGGGGACAAAAGATATAAAAAAATTCATAATTTTATATGAATGTATCGATACATGGTTCTCATGTATCGATACAATACTCCAACGTGCCAAAAATTTGAAATGTCCCTATTTATATCGATATAACATGTAGATGTATCGATACATAAGCCTCTGTTTTGATACAGGACCTCATGTATCGATACTAGGCCATGCCACGACCAAAACATGCATTCTGTAAAGAAATGTATTGACACATATCAACATGTATTGATACAGTGGTTCATAGTATCGATACAATTGTATCGATACCATTAAGGTTTCTAGACTAAATGTATCGATACATTATGCAATGTATCGATACATGCAGGCCATTTTCATGGTTTGAGTATTTTTAACTCGTCCACCATTATCCAAAACTCAATTTTAACTCTTTTTTTTTGCATCAAGAAAGGTTAAAACACATATTAGATTAAGAATTTAGACTTTTAAATTTATCATAATATTTTTTTGAAGTCTAGATTGGATCAAAAAAAGGTTAACATCACATGATCACCCTACTCCTTAGCTTGTTAACCAATATCACCATCAGCTACCCTATTTGCTGGAAAAACATTTCAGCATTTAAACCATCCACCCTATGCCTATCACATTGGTAGTAAGCTACCTTCTACAGCCACCATATAGCCACCATGCTAACATCACCTTTTCCCTATTAAGAAATAGCCAAAAACACCTCCAATCTAGCTCTGAAAGGTTAATATAAATGGGCCACTTTTATCTCAGCAAAAACATGTTAGATTCCAGCTTGTTTCAGTTTCCAAAAACGCATTCACACATAAAGAAAAAAAACCAAATCCTGTAGCTCTTCACCACCAACCAAAAATAACCTTAAAACAGTCACTCTCAACCTCTACACACTCCAAAAATCACCCCCATCCATGCCAAAACCAAAACCTTATTGTTTCTCTCTTTTTCTTGCTTATGAACAATAGGCAAAAGAGAGAATTCAGGTCATCTTTACTGCCCTAACTATTTGGCCAAAGTTAATGTTTTGTTGGTATAACTTCACTTTTTATCACTTGTATTTTTTGTTTTTTTAGCATCTTTATCATTTTAGTGAGCTCTCCATGTTTCCATCACCCTCTTAGGATTATCATGCATTATTGTGGCTTTTGGTTGTGTTTGTTCAAGATTTGGATGCCTTAATGCCTCTTTTATGTGCAAAATGCCTCATTTCATCCTTATTAGTTTGACATCTCTTGCTCATGCATTTTATGCCATGTCCATGCATCTTGTTATCCTAAATCCATGTATGAATTATTAGCCTAACACGTTACAAGCACATTTACACATTAACTTGCATAAATCATTATCATTTTTAGCATCTGTAACATTTTCTTATCAAAGTGCATAACACCTTCTTTGTCTAGGCCATTAGTAAAATTAGCATCCCCATTCATGTTGTGTGCCACACCCTTGTATGTTTGTTGTCAAAATGCATGTTTGATGGATGATAAAAATTGATTTTTGAAACCCCTCAAGCCAAGCATGTTAACCTCAACCAATAAAGATTAGCATAGACATAGCATTTTTCTTAAAGCTAGCAAAATATCTTGGGGAAAATTACGTTTTCAAGATTTGGAATCTTGGTTAAACAAGCTTAAATCTTTTGATTTTGAAATGAAAATGGTCTTATAATTATTCCCCAAATGTTTATGCCATTTTCTTAAGTCAAAACCTTGATTGGTGCGATCAACGAGCTATTTTATCATCCCAAACTACTCCGGGGCTGTACAAATGAGCTTGTGATGCTCATGCCACTCTTTCCCTCCAATCATAGATGTTCAAATGTCAATGACTCGAGTCTCGACCTGTAGACATAAAAGAAGTTGAGAGATATCCCCTACTTTATTTTGTCCCCTACTAGTAGCATAGCTATTACAAATTGAAAAATCATTTTAATATCCTAAATGATTTTCAGTGAATTTTATGATATTTTTCTCTGAAAGTGTGTCAAAATACCTTTAAAATGAGGACTTGTTCATCCCTAGATCTATCCGGATCAGAAAGTTTTGATTTTTTAAATGTAAACTATCTAGAACCTCTATAATCCAAACATGAATTTTTGTTGGACCATTCAAGCCCACTAAATGAATTTTCAAAATTTTATAAACATTTTTCCTAAATGATTCATGAAATTTCCTTTTTAGAAAGGTATCATTTGCAATTTTTTGATACCCAATAACTCGGGGTGATTTTTCAAATTCTGACATACCTTGTCCCTCATATGCTCTACCAACAGCGCTTTTAATCTGAACTTGAAAATTTATTTTCTAGGAAAGTGACTTTTTGGAATAATGGGAATATTTTTAGGATGACCCTCATCAAGTCACCTTTCTAATGGTGTCTTGTCCACCTTTTAAATCCTTCGAATCAATTTAAAGGAAATTCGAGAAACAAGATTGTGTGATATTATCCCCTGTTTTTGGTTTTGGTTAAAATCGAGTTGTTTTCCCAAATTTTATCTCGAGATATTCGAATGTCTCTATGTCAACCCGGTTAGACTCGAGGATATGCTTTGACCTCCCATAGGCTCGTACTAAGGCACAAACATATTTTACATCTTTACCATCCTCATTCATAATAATTTCTTTTGCCAAAAGTTGTTAAAAGGCTTATGCATTCCTTAAATCATAAGGTTTTGTTAACTTAAGTTTCCCAGCTCAACTTTTTTATAGAGTGTCAAGCGAATCACTTTTAGGGATACTCCAACCTCGCCTCTTTAAGGGGATACTCCAATCCTATTTTTTAAAATTGTCGAAATAAAAAAAAAACCTTCTTTTGTCAAAATGATTTGTCATCCATAGGGATACTCCAACCCCAACCTTTTGAGGGGATACTCTAACCCCGCTTTTCAAAATTGTTAAGATTAAAAGAAACCTCTTTTCATCAAAATTATTTGTTAACCATAAGGATACTCCAACCCTAACTTTTTGAAAGGATACTCTAACCCTGTCTTTTAACTACAATCCAATTTTTTTCTTTTCTTCTCGGACTTCTATGAATGTGTCAAACAAACCTTGTTTAATAAAGGAGCCTAGATCATCTCAAAATTCATCGATTCGATTATTCTTGGATAATCGATGCCAATTGTGAGATAAATTCCAATAGTTCACCCATTTTCTTTATCATTGTATTCAATGATTCATGTTATGTTACTTCATTTATTGCCTTACTAACATGATTTCTTTATGATGATTATTTGCATTCACGTTTTCAAAATGTTTCCAAATAAAATTAAGGGTAATGTTTCGCGTCGGTATCTCTCCAATGCCTGAAGTGGAACATTCCATTTTTAAAGTAAAATCCATAGGTCACTTTTATCGAAAATCTCTATATTTCCCATCTCTTCGAGGCATATATGAGATTAAATCTTTTTTATCAAAACCTGAATTTGTATTTCTATAAGATTCATACATTAAAAGAGGGTTATATTGATATAATGATAAGTTAAGATCGAAAGAATCAAAACTAAGATAAGACATAGCTAGTACGATACCAATTTCGGGTGTCATTAAGAGGTTCGTACCTCATCGCACGTAACTAACTCCTGAAGCCAAATGGTGAATCTTTGCATTATATAGACCACAGGATTGATGTTTTAAGTTTTGTAACTAAAAACATAGGTTTCAATAGGCATCCGATCATGCCTAGCCTAAAATGATTGGTGGTGACTCTAAGTGTTAGCCATTTTGTGATGGTCATCTGAGACCAATAAGATAAGTGATTCATCTTATTGTCTCCCTCACTGTATCATAAGTCGAAAATCTATACATTCTCATTCTCATAACATCGCGAGAGAAAAATCTCGGTCAAGAGGATATTTTCCAAGTCAAGAAAATATTTTAAGTCATAGCACCCATAGATCTGTGAGGATCCATCCCGGGGTATGTTGTGACAAGAAGGAAGTTGTAAGAATCTACATTCTTGGTAAAGTCTGATCTTATGCAAAGATACACATTTAAAAAATTCATAACATTTTAAAAATTCATAGTTAACATAATATATACAACAGTAACAGTAAACACTAAAAAGCTAAACTTCTTTATAGATCTATTAGTTAGAGTTTTACATATGGTAAACATAATTGAATTAAATCTAAAATTAATCAACCATGTGATTAAAAATTACCTAACTCGAAGATATCATAATCTTGAGTTTTGCATATTCAAAAGATTCCCAAATCTAAATCAGCAAACTTCTTAAAAGGTAATTCGAAAACATGAGTAATTTAATTGCCCTACCTTTAATGGTGATCCACACAGATAATAGTTGAAACCTTCTTTGACCAGATAGTTCTTAAGTGTTAATCAGTGCCTTCTAAAGCCATAAATGAAAGATAATTTGCTAGTGGGTTCAGATCCAATAAGATATGGAAATGATTCCTTACCTTTGGTGTAAAGAACAGGAAGAAAATAACTCATTGGGATGATCACTAGTATGCACAAATATAAGAAAACAAATACAAATTCATAATTTTTTATTTTGATTAATTCCACTAAGATAAAAGATTGATTTTCTACCATTGTTGCAATCAAAAATGATTCTTGGCTACTTTAGATGTGAATTAGTGCAATGAATGCTTTAAAAAAACTAATGGTTAGTGTAATTAGCTTTAGGAAGTTCTAGGGATTCTTGCCTAGGTTTTTTGATAGGTAACTTATACTAAAGAGATTAATGCTACATTTATAAGCCTCTTAGACTAGGTTTAGATGTTTAATGAGTGAACTAAACCCATTAGAAATAAACCTAATAGGTGGTGCCATTTTTATTATTACTCAGAGCCCAAATAAAACTATTTTTAATTAGCTTGTCCAAAATTAGGCTTTGCAACCCAATAGCACACCAATGATGGCTAAAGCATGTGCCTAGCCTATTAGCAAGCTTAATTTAGTGTAATTTATAATTAAACTCCCTTGTTTTGCTAATTTAGGGATTTTGGTCCAAACCTTTAATTCAAATATTAGATAATCTAATCCACAATTAAATTTCTAACCTAAGTGAAGCAATTTTACTTCGTGTGAATAATATTAAACAATTACCAAATAATATATTTAATTTTTAAATGCAAATATTTGGCTTAATTAATATTTTTCCTTAAAGCTAAGTCTACATTTAGAGATTCTCTTAACAAGATATTCTTATTATATTTACATGTTAAGACATTTCTAATTAGATTCCATAAATCCAAATTATGTTTTAAACTATTCTTAATTGAGGTTATTCAGTTAAGTTTTCCTTAATTTGTCTTTTATTCAATTAATTCTACTTAATTGAACACCAGTTTTAATTCGACAATTTCGTCTTATTATATGTGACCCATTAGGTTCCCAAAATGTTGTCAATTAACATAAATAATCTCATTAATCATTTCCATAGAATAAGAGTGAGATCTAGCAATCCATCATGGCCACCCAAATACTGATAGAATGAAACATGACTTCTTCAAAACCTTTCAGTAACTAGCCTATCAGTGTACTACAGTCCTTTTACCAGATACCTTAGATTGAGAATAAGCGTAGTGCAATGTCTACTTAAAACTTTACCCATGTTAGGTCTTACAACTTATGGTTAATGATCATAAATCTATGGGAACTACTCCTCATAATTCACTATGCTATGAACAAAGACTTTAATCCAATGAACCATAGCAAGATCATTCGAGATTTGTCTCCAATGTCATGAAATGGTGAATCCTCTCTAGATCACACATTGATCTTTAGTGTGTTTCATATTATACCTAAAACCACTTTATTTTGGTATCTATCCATTGTGAACTTAATCATAATGATATTTAAATATGATACTCCACATACAAGATAACCTAGTATGATAAGTCTAAGGACTGATGTGCACGACTAACATATAAAAACATCTATATCGACATTTAAGTGACTTATACCAAATGGAATTCTTATTCGAGCCATGTTCAGCGGACTTGTTTCCATAAAACAAGCACCTATATGCTATCTCCAAGTATATCACATTAACTTTTATAAGATCGAAGAGTTGTGTGCATCCAATACATGGAGGCTTAGCATATACTATTTTTTATGAATTGTCAATGCCCTATCTTAACAAGAATATTTTTAGAAATATGGCTTTGATGCGTAAGGATTTCACCATCGTAACTCATTACCATTTTTGCAAGGTTATTGCGTCTCAAAGGTTTCATCTAACTAGTGTTTACTTGAATGTCAATTATGCTACTAAAATAAAGGAAAACTTATGTTACTTTAACTTAGTAATGTGTATGTTGTTATTTGACCATGAATCCCATGTCCCAATCTTATTGGTTCAAGTGCATAAACCAATATCTGTCATTTGCACTTGAAGTAATTGCATTGCTTTTTGTGGAGTATATGTTTAATTCATTGGTGATAATCTTTATTATCAAGTCATCAAACTAGTTATAGCACAATTAGACTTTGATTCCAATCTTATGGCTCAGTTATCTTGAATAACTATTGGAATCATCTTATTAGCCTGATGGCTAAAGATCCAAAACAAATCTTTTCGAAAGCCTTTGATAAAGTGATTTGCTTGATTGCTTTAGGATATAACTATGTAATCTCTCTAGTGGAAACATTTCAATATTACATCCAAGCACGTATAGCTCTTATTTATCATCTATTCATGAATATTAACATTTAACAACTCATAAGTAGTCCCACTACATCTTCCAAATGTAGACTTCTTATAGGAAATTCAATCTTTACCTAGATTCAAATTTGAGTTAATTGGTCTTATTTAATTGGCATAATATGATTTGATAGACCAAGGTGCAGAATAATTCTACTAAGATTTGTTATTAAAGGAAATCATTAAAGTATGGCATCCGTATGCTAGAAATAAGAGATATATGTTTAAAACATTTATCCTAACCAAATTCCTAATCGATCCATAAAGCTAAAAATAAATCATCCAATGTTTTAAAAATAAATCATAAAAATGAAAGTTCTCAATAACCTTCATTAGAGGTGCAAGCCCAAGCCATATTAGCTGGGTTACCCTTTTCTTCAATAGTCTATCCTCATTTATCCCTTCTCTTGTCTTTATCATTTGTTAAACATACTTAGTACCATTAATTAAGTATCATGTACCAAAAGAAAATGAATTTTTTGAATTTACGCCTTAGGTTGAAACTCTCTTCAACTTTTTATCCTTGACTAATTCAAGGTATTCTTCATAGTTTCTCCTCCAATGCATAAGTTTTTTTTGCAATGGTGACAAATTCCTTTATCAATTCCATCCTTGAGCTTCATTCCACCAATCAGCTTTAAACTTTATGCGGTAAAAAATTTCTATCTTTTCTTTTTTTTTTTGTCTTCTTTGTTTTCTTAGAAGTAGAAGTAGAATTAAACAAGTGAAGAGCTTTTCTATTGTTGAAAGACTTCTTTACATAGTCAACATGTTCAACAATCTTGAAAATGATGTCTCTAGGTGTTGTGTTAAAGTCAAACACAAGCTATGAAAAACTCGGAGGCAAAGAGTAAAGAACCAGATCAATGGGTAACTCATTATCCATCAACTAACCCAACTATTCTAATTGATCCAGCCAACCATCTTAAACACATGAGTCCTAATAGAAGTTCCTTCAAACATCTTTGTTTGGAAAAATTCCTTTAAGATATCGAATCTCTGTTTCTACCTTTCTTTATCAAACAATTCTCTAAGGTTAAGGATGATGTCTATAGCTTCCATGCCTTCATGTCACTTCTGGAGATATACTAGCCATCGTTATACTTATGGGCTATAAGAGATCATCTTTATGAATTCTATAGGCATCCCATTTTTTTTAAAAAAACACTAAGTCTAGCTCATCGAATACAAGCTCATTAAGGACTAAGCTTTATGTTCTTACATTAAAACAATTTTAACATTGCAGAGCCAGTTAATGAAATTAGGCCCAATCAACTTGTTAACATCCAATATGTTATGCAATCATAAATTAGATGTCATATTTCTTATATATATCGCATATAAATTTAGAACATATTCAATGTCAAAATATGAAAGGAATCCATATTCCTAGTAAAGTTTGACCTCATGATATACGACATTTAAAAAAATTACAAAATGACATAACATGGTAGCGAAAACATTAAACACAGAGTAGTTGGACTTCTCTATGGGTCTTTAGGGGGGATGTAAACATGTAGTAACTAAAAATCACATTTAATAAAATTAAATCACACATCTGTAAAGGGATTACATAATTCTTTGAAATCATAATCTAAAGTTAAATCTAATTCAAGAGATCCCTAATAAGTGGTGGTTGAGCTCCCTAATAGGTTCTCGAAGGCCATAAGCAACACCCTTGTCTTGTTTCTGATGGTAATCCGCATGGATGATAATGAGAGCTTTTTCAAGGATTAGCAGTTCTTCGGTCCTTACCAAAAGACTGAACGAATCTTAACCAAAAAATGATTGCCATTTATTTCTTCCTTCACTTAATTCAAGAATAATCCTGGGATGGTGTTTTCTTTCAAAGAATAGAAGAATGGCATAATAGAGGAGAAAAGAAGAGTCGACACAATAGTGTTTTTTTAACTTTGGGGTGGTGATAGTTAAGAGAACTTGAGAGAATAATTTCTTCTCAAAACTTATTCACTTCAAAAGTGAGTCAATTCTATTCTACATTTAGCTGTCCCACCCTTTTTACTTAACAGAATTCAATCTCTTCTTTTTGGAAAAATTTTGATCAAATCACACTTTTTGCGTAGATGAAATCTTTCACCTTAAGTAATTTAGTTTAGTCCCAGCTCTCCTCACTATGTTGGCCAAACCTTATTCACTAAAGGAGAGTAGTTAATTCACTCAAAGCACCATGAACCTAGACTTAATTCTAACTTGGTGCACCATTTAGCTAAGTAAAGTTTCTTCTGAGATTTAATCTAAATTAATCTATTTATTTATCAAATAAATAACTTAATTTATCTTATTCAATTATCACATAATTAACTTAAGATAAATAAGCAAAAAATAATTTTCCTAATTTAAATACTCTTTTATGAATTTTATCTAAATAAAATTCATAAATTAAATTAAAACAATTTTAATTTCATAATAATCTTATTAATACTAATTATCTAAAGAATTAATATTTTGATGAGATTATCCAAGAATTTCAGCTAGGTTGTTATCCACCATGCAATGTCTGAATTTAGACATTATCCATTTAAACATAGTATGTCTCAATTTAGACATTATCCAGATAAAACAATCTTATTTACTATGTCTTAACAAGATAATAAAATCTTAGATTTCATAAAGTCTAAATTTTGTTTTAAATAAATTCTTAATTGAACTTTTCAATTAAGCCTTCCATTTTTTATTTAATTAAGTCAAACTTAATTAAATCTCTATTTTAATCCAACAATATCATTCTATTATGTGTGACCCATTAGTTTCCCAACATGCTGGCAGTGAACATAATTAATAATCATGTTCACATATCGAAAGTAAGATCTAGCCACTCATCATGACCATCCAAATGTTGAAGAGTCGATATAACCTCATCAAAACCTTTCAGTAACGAGTCTATCAATAAATATAATTGTAAACACCCTATTTTGTCTGGACAAACATTAAGGCATTAGAGGTTATCATCCAAGACATCATCAGACAAAAGGGAGCATAGATTAATTCCCTACTATTCCCAAATAAGGTAAGGTGTTTAGGGAGTCAAAGGTATGAAAAATCCACATTTTAACCTATAAGTATCGATACATAACCCTTATGTGTCAATGCGGGACCCTATATCATCAAATTTTCTAAATTTTGCTATTTGCACCAATACATGAGGGTATTGTATTGATACTTAGGGTGATGTATTGATACAGGTTTCAATGGTATCGATAAAAGCTTATATTGTAGCTAAAATCATTATTTTTTTGGCTAACAAGTATGAATACAGGATGGTATCGATATAACATGCTTTGTATCGATACCATGTTCAATGTGAATATATTTTGGGTTTTTTTCCTAGTTGCATTGATACAAAACACATAGTATCGATATTCAAGGCTTTTTGGTCTTGTTTAAGACATTTTTCATCCCTTATTCTTTTACGTCAAAACTCAAATTTGATCATAACTTTGGCCTTAAAAATCATCCAATATTAGACATATCTCTCTAAAATCATATAGATTTCTTTTTTAGGCTTTAAGCATTGGATCATAACATTTTTGAATGGTCCATTAAGCTTATTACAAGGGCATTTCATGTTATAATGTAGATTAATCAAGGGCAAGCCAAACTTTGCTCATTATGTCAACTTATGCACGGTCTTTGCTATTGCCAAGGCTATACATTAACTAATCAAATGTTAAAAACTTTCACCATGTTATAATGACTTACCATGTTGTACACCATGAATGACTTTTTTGCTAGGTTATTTAGATGGTTAAAGCATGGTCCTATATAATCTAAACTTCATGCTTAGCATATGGATACACAACACTATTACCTTAACCTCTAAAACACTCTTCTTATATTATTCCTATAGCTTCTTCTTAACTTCTCTTAAAACCCTTCTAAATCCTCATATTCCCTTTATTTTCACCATTAAACTCTCCTTGATTAATACCAAAACTAAAAACTTTTATTTTTTTCCTTCTTTTAATTGGTGTATGCCCTTAAATCAATTAGATTGGGACATGGGATACATGGTCAAATGATATCATATAAGTTTATAATGCTTAATGTAATGTAGGTTTTCCTTTATGTTAGTGATGTAACTGACACTCATGCAAACACTAATTAGATGAAACCATTGAAACACAATAGCCTTGCAAACTTAGCAATTATGATGATGAGATCCTTATGCATTAAAGTCATGTTTTTGAAAATGTTCTAAGTCATTATATTGTCAAGATGAGGCATTAACAATGCACAAAGACTAATATATGCTAAGCCTTCATGCATGCGATGCATGGAACTCTTTGATCTCATAGAAGTTAAAGTATAAAATATACTTAAGGATAGCATATAGGTACTTGTTTTGTGGAAACAAATTCACTGAACATTACCCAAATGAGAACTCTATTTGGTATATCTTATACAAGTGTTTATATAATATATTATCATGTGCCAGTCATGTATAGTAGTCCTCAGACTTATGATAACTGTTTATCTTTTATAAGGAGTGTTTTGAACTGATTCCATCATGAACATATCCGCAATAGATGGATGCTTATGGTATGATGATTTTGGGTATAGCATGAACCATATGATAGATGAATGAGTGATTCAGAAAGGATTCTCCAATCTAAGTGACATTGGAGACATATCTCGAGTGTTTTTAACTATGGTTAATTAGATTAAAGTTTTTAGCCAAAGCATAAATAGATTATAAAGAATAGTTCTTTATAGATCTGTGAACGTTAACCATGAATTGTAAAAGCAAATATGGATAGAGGTTTGGTAGACACTACACCATGCTTATGCTTAATCAAAGATGTATGGTGAAAGGATGTACTACATTGAAAGGCTAGTTACTAAAAGGATTTTGTAAGGTCACACTAACTCTTCAACATTTAGGTAGTCATGATGGGTGCTAGATCCCACATTTGATCTATGAACATGATTATTAAGATTATTTATAGTCATTGCCAATATGTTAGGAACTTAATGGGTCACGCATAATAGGGTAGATCTGTTGGATTAAGTTCAGGATTTAATTAATTATGACTTAATTAAATAAAAGATGATTTAAATGAAGGACTTAATTAAATAAGTTCAATTATTTCAGATAAAATTAGATTTGAGAAATCTAGCTTTTGTTATCCAATTAAGGCATTAACAATAAGATTGTCGCATTTAAATAGTGTCTAGAACTAAGACATAAAATATAAAAGTAGGCAGACATTAGTTCTAGTTGATATAGGATTTTACATAGACTTGGGATTTGATCAAAAATCAAATTCCCTATCTCATTATTTTCTTTATTATCCCTTCCAATATTATTGTAATATTAATTATTTGATAATTAATGTTAAATAATATTAAAATCAAGTTAAAAGTAGTTTTAACTATATTAAGGATTTTATAGTGATAAAATCCATAAGGATGCGAGTATACATTTCTAAATTATTTATTTAATATTTTATGATTATTTGATAATTATATTTATTATGAATATTTTTATTTATTTAGATAAATATAGTATTAAATTAATTGGATTAAATTCATGGAAACACAAGTCTGGCCCAAACCTTAATTATTGTGCCATTTGTAAATAATATGGTCTAAGGTTGTTGGGCCGATTTCCTTGGCCTAATTTTGGTGGATATTTTAGCCAAGATGGGTGGAAGGTTGGCTGACCATTTAATTAACCTAAAACAAAGAAAATGAGTTTAGCTTATTTTGAGAGTTTTTTCTCGGTCAAAACTATTCCATTCCAAATCCAATTAGAAGTAGGATTGAGCTAGTATATATAGATATGATGGCTTAAATGCTTGTATAAGAGTTTTAACCTAATTTTGAGGTAGGAAGTTGATAAATATATTGAGAGAATAACTGTTATCAAAGAAAACTTAAATTTTCTCAAATAGTATTCTCACCTACACAAAACCTTAGAGATTATGCCACCTCCTTGAGAGCTGTTATGATTAACACAAACTTATTTTCATCATTATTCTTGGTTCCTAATTGATTCAAGATTTAAAGTTACCTTTAGCTTAAGGGTTAACAACCTTTTTTACCTAGCATTAGAGACCACTGGGCCTCAAGAAGGTTTCAATAGCTACCCGTGCGAATAACCATTAAAAGCGGGACACTTCTATTGCTTATGGTCTTTAACTCTTTCAAAAAATCATCTTCTTGAAGTTTTTATCTTTAGATTTTTGATATCTAAAATCAAGGCAACTTCTGACCATAAGAGTGATTTAATTTTGATTTAAAATTTTAAAGACTAATACATTTAAATCTTTCCTTAAAGATCTATAAGAAAGTCTAGCTATTTATGTTTACTATTTCCACTGCAATTAACTTGATATTTTATTCATTTTTAAGATCTAATATATGTGTGAGTTAGACTTTATGGGAAATAGTTTCCTTCACCTTTCTTACTAATTAATAGAGAAGAAAGGAAGAAAAGTGAGCTCAAAGCTAAAGTTATTTTTGTGCTTAAAGGAAAAGCTAAAGTTTAAAGCTTTATGGTAAATTTTTCATCCCTTCTCTATTTATTTTTTTGCTTTTCATCATTTGCATCATCTTAACAATCCATCCATTTCGCCATGACCTTATTAGAATTTTCATGCATTATCATGGCCTTGGTTATGGTTGTTCTAAGATTTTGGTGATTTTCTTAGTGCCTGATGATACCTAGATGATAAAAAAATGCCATATCTCAATTTTCCATCAAAACAACACCTGTTCATGCATTTTTTTTCCTTTGATTAATTCATTTTCACATGCTTATGTGATGTTCAAATGTTCATCTTTGCATGTTAAGAGTATGACCATCCCTTTTGATATATTTCTAGCATGTTTTTAATTGATTAAATGTGAGATACCTTGTTGTTTTGCATGTTTGCTCATGTTTGATGCTTCTACTATGTTTAGTTTATCATGTGTTTGTTAAAATGTCTTTATGATGCTTGAAAAATATATATATATATTTCTAAAAATCTCTAAGTGAGGTCTATGTTACCTTCAATAAATGAAGATTGACAGGGTTTTAATGTTTTCACTAATTGGTCCTCTAATCTTAGGATAAAATAAGCTTTCCATGTTTGGATTCATGGAATATTCTAGTTTTCAAAAGAAAATATCCATTTTTACTTGTCGTAAAGTTTTGGTGCCTTAATCTTAAAGTTTAATACCCTTTGCTAATCACTTGGTTAATGGGGTACTCTATCATAATTGTGTGAATAAGCTTATGAAGTCACTATCATTGACCCTCTTTGTCATAGACATTTGGCAGTCCATGATCCAAGCCTAGTTCTAAGAAACTTGAAAAATAAAAAAACTGCCTTATTTTGCCTTGGTAATGCTGTAGCCAGGACTTAAAAAATTTATTCTTAAACCCTCAACAATTTTTCTTAAATTCTTCAATATTTTTCCCTTAAAGGGCATCAAATTACCTTCGCAACGATACCTCATTTACCTTTAAATGTGCCTAGATAAGTAGTTATGATTTTTTAAAATTTTGCTATCTAAAACCTTTAAAACTAGCGATTTGTATTCTATTTGGAACATTTTGGCCCACTAGATTTTTGCTACATTTTTCAAATATTTTTCTAAAAGTTCAGGAAATTTTCTTTTTGTAGAGGTACCATTTCTGATTTAGCAATTCCAAATGAGTCTGAGATGATTTTTCAAAGTCTACTACACCTTTTCCCCTACATGTTACTAGTGCTGAGTGAAATTCAACTTCAAAAATTAGTTCCACCTAGAGAGTGATTTTTTAAGATTTTGGGGATATTTCAATGTTAATTCTTGTCGAGTTAACTTTCCAATGGTGCCTTATCTGCCCCTTGAAGCCTTTGAATGAACCTAGAATAAATTTGAGAAGGTGGATAGTGCAATGGTATCCCCTGTTTTTCACCTCAAGAAAATTAATTGAATTGTCTGAACCACCTTTGTTAAGCATTTTAATGCCTCAAAGTGGATTCAACTAACTTTCTCTATGGAGTCATAAACCACAACATAAGTCTCATTAAGCTCGGACAAAGCCCCTAAAGAAAAATCTTTAATCTAATCAATTATTTTAAATTACCAATTTTAAGTTAAAATCCATATTTTCACCAAAAATACTCCATTTTCCAAAATTACTGAAGTTTTCATCTTTAGGGGATACTCCAACCCTTGTTCTCTAAAAGGACAATTCAACCCTACTTTTCAAAACTTCACCTAAAATTCTAATTTCTTTCTTGAATATCTTTGATCCTCTTAATTAAATTTTTTTCCACACCTTAAGCAGCCATTGAGTCTAAACGCATCTCAAAATTATCATTCCGGTTATTCCTCTATAATCAAAGACAATTATTAGACACACTCCAACCGTCCTTCTTCTTTTATGCTTTTTATGTGTTTATTTTAGGCAATATTTATTATATTCTTTTTTTCATCTTACTAACACTTTTTTGGTGATGTCCATTTTGTATTCATATTTTCAAATTGTTTTAAAAATTACAAGGCAATTTCTATGTCTGTCCATATCCTATGCTTGACACAAGATATCTAATTTAAAAAAATTAAATCTAAAAATCTCTTTTAACCAAAAAAACTTTATGTTCCCCACTATATTTAGGGCACATATGAGATTCAATTTTTCTATAAAACCTGGATTTATTATTTTATATAAGTTCATGCATTAAAAAGGATTATATTGAAATAATGACAAGTCAAAATCAAGGAAACCCAAATCAAGGTAAGACATAGCTAGCAAGTATCGATTTCAAGCATCGCGGGATGTTTATTTTGCCTTGAACCAACTCTCGAACCTTTTTGAAACAAAAATTAGTGCACATAGACTACAAAACTTGTTCTTTGAGTTTCATAACTGAAGGTACCAATTTTAATAAGATCCAATCATACTTAGCCTAAAATGAATGGTGGTGACTCCAAGTCTTTGGACACCTCATGGTGGCTATCTAAAACTAGTTGGTTGAGTGAATCATCCAACAACTTTCCCTTTGTACATTCACCTCATTATGCCTAATCTAAATCTGGATCAAGGAATATCCCAAAGGCACCTAACTTTTTAAGTTGCATGCACTTCTTGCTCTACAAGGATATTTTTAAGGCATGTTATGACAATAGTCTTTTCATTGTATATCCTTAAATGAGCATGAGCATAGTACAGTGTCTTTTTATGCTTGAAACCATGTTAAATCATGCAATTCAAGGTTAATGATCAGGAATCTATAAGGAACAGTTCCTCATATTCACTATGCTCTAGCTAGAAACTTTAATTCATTAACTTTAGCCAAGATCATTCAAGATATATCTCCAATGCCATTGAGAGTGGTGACTCATCTCTAGATCTTTTATCCACCTATGATGTGGATCATGCCATACCAAACATACTTTTTTTGGTATCCATCCATTATGGACCCATTCATGGTAAATCCAAGTATGACACTCCTCATATAAGATGACCTGATATTACTAGTCTGAGGATTATTTACACAATGGCACATACGAACATATTTCATAAACACTTAGTGACTAATATTGTTGTGGCGTGCCTTTACTCGGGCATAATGCCAGCTTGAATCACTCAGGCGATGATGAGCGTTAGTTAAAAAAATGTGGTCACAAATTGTTTTTTGGTTATCCTTTGATCAAGGTTTGGATTAGGCATAATGAGATGTCAATGAGGGGAAGGACTATCAGATGAATCATTCATATGACTAGTCTTGGATAGCCACCCCAAAGTGGTCGAAGACTTGGAGTCACCACCATCGATCATTTTAGGCTAGGCATGATTGGATGCCTATTAAAAATAATATTATGAGTTGACAAGCTCGAAACATCGATTTAGGGGCCTACAAGGTCCAGAGATTCATTAGTTAGGTTCAAGAGTAGGTAACGCATGGGGAAAGATTAGCACCCCCACGATGCCTGAAATCGATATTTGTTAGCCATACCTTACTTCAATTTCAGTTTTATCAATTTCACTTTATCATTATTTTGATATAATCCCCTTTAAATGCATGAATTTTTGTGAAAATTGTCGATCCAGGTTTTAAAAAAAAATTATATCACGTATGCACCTTGAAAGGGTCAGGAACATAGGGATTTTTTATGAAAATAATTTTTGAATTTAATTTTGAAAATTCAGATATTTCATGTTAGGCACTAGAGAGATACTGGCACAAAACATTGGCTTGCAATTTTTTAAAATAACTTGGAAACATGAATGCACAAGGGAATCACAAAAGGGAAATATGTTAGTAAGACAAAAAAGATTATAATAATATTGTATAAAAAAAGACATACGAAGGCATGAAAAGAATGGATGATCGAAATGTATCCCATAATTGTGTTCAATTATTGAGGAATAATCGTAATGACAATTTAAGACATGTTTAGACTCGGTGGTCACTTGATGTATAAAAAAATAAGGTTTTGATTAGTAAACCTAGGGATATTCAGGAGAGAGAGAGTTTTAATTTTGAGTGAAGTTAGAAAAGTAGGGTTGGAGTATCCTCTCAAAAAATAAGGATGAAATATCCCCAATAGTGAAGATTTTTGATGTTTCTAAAAAAAAGTTTTGGTTAAAAGGTTCGAGGACGTTCAAGAGAGAGAAACTTTAGGTTTTCGAGTGAAAAATGGGAGTTGAGGTGTCCTTTCAAAAAGGGTGGGGTTGGAGTATACACAATGGCAAAGATTTTTATACTTTTGAAATGATGTTTTGATTAAAAAAACCTAGGAAGGTCTATAAGAGAAAAAATTCAGGTTTTCCAATTAAAAACAAGGTTAGATGATCCCTTAAAAGGTAAGGTTATCCCTTTTAGTGAAAATTTAGATGTTTATTGAGAAAAAATATTTTAGGTGAAAAAGGTGTTTTGAAAATAAAAATTAAGAATTTAAATAAAATTATCTCTTTGTTTTAGCCTTGATCAAAGCTTAAAAGGCTTGCACTATAGTATATGACTCTATAGGAGTCAATCATATATCTTAAAATATGTTCAAGTGTCTTGATAAATATGGTTTAGGAGATTAGGTTATTGAAATTAAAAATGCCTTTATGTTCCTAGATTGTTTAGAAATATCAATTCAGTCTCATACTTCACCAATAATGATGATTTTGAGTTCAAAGTGAAAAACAAATTTTACACTATCATTCTAAATGACATGGTCTATGTATCAACCTTAATAAAGAATGGAATATTTGCTTTGGATCATGAAATGCCTTCACTCAAGAAAAATGTGAAGAAAGCTAAAAAGAATGATCCATCAAAAACCTATATCTAGTATTGTAGGCTTGTGCATGTCAATTAGACACAAGTAATCAAGTTACACAAACAAGGCCGCCTTGACCCATTTGATTTTTAATGATATGGAACATGTGAATGATGTCTCTTTGGCAAGATAACCAAGACTCCCTTCATTGGTAAAAGTGAAAAGGCTAGTGATTTATTGGGCCTTGTATATTTGAAGGTATGTGGACCAACAAATACAATGCCTAGACATAGGTATTCCTACTTCATCACCTTTGCCAATGATTACTTAAGTTATGGGTATATGTACAAGTCTGAAGTTGTTGAAAAGTTCAAACAATTTAGGGCTAAAATAGAGAGAGAAACTGTCAAGAAAATGATTGCTCCTAGATCTAATCGAAAGGGTCATTTGAGGAAGATGGCATTTTGTCACAATGGACACCACCTGAAACTCCATAACATAACATTATTTGGAAGAAGAAATCATACTTTGTTGGACATGGTTCGTTCCATGATGTTTAAGGCAAACCTTTCAATATCCTTTTAGGAATATGCCTGAGAGACTACTGCATATCTTCTAAATAAGGTTCCATGTAAATTTGTGGATAAGACACCATATGAGATATGGTATGGCAAAAGCCCATTGTTGTCTTATATCAAAATTCAGGGCTATCCAGCTTATGTGAATCGAACAATGATTGATAAGCTTCTAGTTAGATCAATCAAATGTAAATTTATAGGGTATCTAAAAGAGCCATGTGGATACTACTCTTACCATCCAACTGAACAAAAAGTGTTTATTTCAAAACACGTAATTTTATTGGAGAAAAAGTTTCTATTAGAAGAGTTTAATGTGAGCAAAATTGATCTTCAAGAAGTTTAAGAACCACAAGTTGACATTTTAATCGAACCTGAGCCCAAGTTGAAGCATTAGATGCGTAACTTGAAGCCCAATAAGCATAATAACTCCATTGATCAAGTAGGATTAGGCCTTATAATATCGAACCTACTAATTATGGGAAAGCAATGTCTGACATTGATTCCAATAAATGGCTTGAAGCCATGAAATCCAAAATGGTTGCCATACAAATCAACCAATTATGGACTTTTATTAATCCACCCAAAGGGATAAAGCCCTTAGGGTGTAAGTGGGTCTTTAAGAGAAAGACTGACATAGATGGCAACATATAGACATATAAGGCCAAACGGGTGGCAAAAGGTTATAATCAAATAAAAAGCATTAATTACAAGGAAACTTTTTCACTAATTGCCATGGTAAAATCCATTCAAATTACATTTGCTCTAGTTGCATAACACAATTATGAGATATGACAAATGAATGTTAAAACTACATCTCTCAATAAGAAATTGCAAGAGGAAGTGTACATGCATAACCTGATGGTTTTGCGTCAAAGTCAAATCCAAATCAGGTATGCCAACTGAGAAAGTCCATATATGGGCTAAAGCAAGCTTCAAAAAGTTGGAATATCAGATTTGATGAAGCAAGTAAAGAATCTAACTTCATAAAGAATCCTAATGAACTATATGTCTATAAAAAGGTAAATAGGCAAGCTATTATTTTCTTGGTGCTATACGTTGATGACATATTACTCATAAGAATAATATACCAATGTTGTAAACCATTAAGGTCTGGCTGTCCAAACAATTCTACATGAAGGATTTGAGAGAAGCAGCATATATTCTGGGAATTAAAATCTATAGAAATAGATCAAAATGACTACTTAGATTATCCCAATCCACTTATGTAAGTTGTTAAAGAGGTTTAGCATGGAAAATTTTGAGAGAGGAAACCTGTCTATAGTACACGGTGTAAATGAAAAATTTGTCTCCTAAAACATTAGATGCAAGAACATGTGTGGAGGCACTGAATTCCATGTTAGAGGTCAGTTTATTGTTAGCTTTTAATATGATTGGGCTGATAGAAAGTCACTTTTCATTTACCCTTAATGGTGCTCTAGTCAATTGGAAAGGTCCCAAAAATGAAAATACTATAAAGTGAGGCCACATTGGAGGAAGTTTGGATAGATAAGTTCATTTGATGAACTTGGTAAGGTTTTGAGCATTGTTACTTGATAACAATTGAGCCATAGCTTAAGGTAAAGAACCAAGGTTTTATCACAAATCCAAACATGTGTTACAGTGGTATCATGTCGTCAGAGACATTATTGAAAGATGTGACGTTCGTATGGAAAAAGTACCAACTGAGGAGAACTTAGCTGATCTTTTCACTAAAGTTTTGTCCCAATAGAAACATTATCTTCATATAGAGGACATGGGATTTAGACATATAGATAATTGGCTTTAGTGCTAGCAGAAGATTGTTAACGTAAGCCCTACAAGCCAATCGTTATAGCTTGTAAAGCATTATCATTTAGTGATTTCATATAATCAAACATTATATTTTATTAATGTTACAGAGGTATTTCTTTACCCATAAGAATTTGTTTAATAGTTGTTATAAATATCTTTGTACGTAAAACACATTAAACACATTGGCTTCATAAGGGAATCATAAAGAGTTACAATTTTAAGATCCCTATACATCAAAGTCGTGTTTCTAAAACCATTCTTGGTAATCGTATTGTCAAGACAAGGCATTAATAATGCATAAAGAATGGCATATGTAAGCCTTCATACATGTGATGCATACAAATGATCTCATAAGTTAAATATAAAGATCTTTGGGGACATTATATGGGTGCTTATTATGGTAACAAGTTCACTAAACATGACCCATTATGAAAGTTCCATTTGGCATTTTCACTCAAGTGTTTATAGAGATACTTTCGTGTGTCAATAGTTTACGTGACCTTTAGATTTATGACACTGGGTTATCTCATATGAGGAATGTCATGCTTTGATTCCATCACAAACTGGTCCACAATAGTAGATGCTTATGGTTAGGTGGTTTTGGGTGTGGTGTAAGGTGAATGATTAGTTTCAAGAGGATTTATCACCGTAAGTGATATGAAGGGACAAATTTCACATGTACCTACCTTGCGTTAACTCAAAGTCCTTGGCTAAGGCAATACTAATTTTGGAGTTAACAAATAGGGATTGCACAGTAACATGGAAGGGGATAAGAGTAGACATTGAACCATGCTCTTGATAATTTCAAGATATATGATGAAATGATATTTATTACACTAAAATACTAAACATTGGAGAGCTCATCAAAACCATATTGACATTCCCTAAATGTTAGGTTATCATAATGCATTGCTAAATACAATCTAGGTTTATAAATATAAAATATACTGCAGTGGCTATTTTATATTTATTACCAATATGATAAGCCCAATGGGTCATATACGTAAGAGTGATTAGTAAAAATTAAAAGGAGATTAGGATAATATATCTAAGTAACAGTTACTAAGGCCCAATTTGAATAAGTTCACATAAGTTAGGGGCAAAATTATAATTTTTAGAAATTAAAGTTTTGAAACCTAGATATTTTACTCATGTTTGCAATCCCTAAAGTCTAAAAGGGCCTGAAAAATATAGCTAAGAAGACAATAAAAATCCTAGTTACATTTTGCCTAGAAACCCTATGGGGCTTTAAGCCAGAAAATTTGTTTTCTTCATCTCATTTTGATTGTTGAATCAAGGTCTTCCAAGTGCAAAGGAAGGTTTATTAAAACCTAAGATACTAGCATGGCTCCTAGCAACAAAGTTTTTTCCTTATTGAAGGTTTTCCAGATCCCCTATGTGGATAACCATTAAAGGTTTAGCAACTAGACACTTTGATATACGATAATCACTATAAACATGTTCGTAAGGTCATGAAATTGTTGAAATACTTCTCAAGATTGAGGTATGCTCAAATCAAATTTTTTTTAATGTTCTTGAGGTTATGCATCCTCACTCTTGTGTGTCTACCTTATGTGCATTATCACCCATATGAATCCACATTCACACATATTCATCTACATTCATACTCATAAATCTTCACACTCATGTGCATTAATGCTCATGAGCATCAACGTTCACATGCATTCTTACTCACCTATAATCGTACTCACATGCATTTTCATTCACGAGCATTTGCATTCATGTGTACTCCTGCTCATGTCTAGTAACACTCTTAGGCATCCATGTCCATAGGCATTCGCACACATATACATTCACACTCACATGCACAAATTCATATTCACAAGCATTCGTACCATGTCAGCCCACATGCATATGCATTATGCACATAGGCATCTTGACTAAAAGCGTATATATCACTATCAACTTAACTACAACACCACATGACATGGTGTTTATGCCTTTGAAGCACATCAATGGCATACATCAGATTTTGTCTATTAAGGATATTTCAGGAAAAGCTTTGAAGACTCTCTTAAGGACATTTTATTATAAACTTTCAATGCCTCTCTTAAGGATGTTTCAAAAAGCTTTAAAGCCTTTCTCAAGGACATTTCAAAAACCTTCAAAGCCTCTCTTGAGGATATTTAATAAAAAAGCTGTCAAAACCTTTCTTGAGGATATTTTATTAGAAACTTTCAAAGCCTCTATTAAAGATATTTCAAAAGCCTCCAAAGTGTCTCTTAAGGATGTTTCTTTAAAAACTTTCAAAGCCTTTCTTGAGGATATTTCAAAAACTTCTAAAGTTGCTCTTAAGAATATTTTATTAAAAACTTCCAAAGCCTCCCTTGAAGATATTTGATCAAAAACTTTTAAAGCCTCTCTTAAAGATATTTTATTAAAAACTTTCAAAACTTTTTTTAAGGATATTTGAAAAATATTTAAAACTTCTCTTGAGGATGTTTCTTTAAAAACTTTCAAAGCTTTTTTTAAGAATATTTCAAGAACCTCTAAAGCCTATCTCAAGGATACTTAACAAAGACTTTCGGAGCCTTTCTTGAAGATATTTCAACCAAGGACTTCTAAAGCCTCTCTTGAGGATATTTTAATAAAGGCTTTCATGTAGCCTCTCTCAGTGACATTTCATCAAACACTTTAAAGCCTCTATTGAGGATGCCCTAAAAAGCCTCTCTCGAGGATATTTTATCAAATATTTTATAACCTTTTTCAGCATATTTTGTCTTTGCACTTTAAACCCTATCAAAACTATCCCTAAAAGCATTTCTTAAGCATTTTTTAATTAAGACAACGTTTGAACCTCATAAGATGCCTTTTTATAAGGATCAAATGATAATCAAACCCAATAACACTGGTAGGCTAGTTCTAGCTAATTGGCCCTTTAGCAAGAGTAAACCTACTGACCCTAGTAGGCTCATGTTGACTAATTAGCCTATAACAAGAGTCAAGCCTAATGTAGCTGGCCATGTTGTAAGCCTAGTGAAGTTAGTCCCTATATAAGAGTAAGCCTATTGATGTTGGTAGGTTAGCTATGGCTAGCTAGCCTAATACCAAATCAGCCCATAAAGAGCTAGACACCTATCGAGTTAGTCCACAAATAGCTAAGCACTCAACCTCAGTCTATAAAGAGTTGAATGCTTATCAAGTAAGTCCACAAAAGAGCTTGGAACCTATCTAATCAGTCCACAAAGAGCTGGACACTTATCGAGTTAATCCACAAAAAGCTTGGCACCTATTAAGTCCAAGTCCATATCAGTTGGCACTTGTTTAGAGAGGTCAAGCCTTAGAAAACCCAAAGCATAGTAGGAAAGACAAACCCTACAAAACCTATTTAAATTTTTCTTGTATTAGTCAAAATCCTCGCTACAATACCATGTCCATTATGGTAAAATATTAATTGGATTTCTTTATTGCAGGCACTCAGTAGGTATTATTCTAGCCTAAATAAAATAGTGCTTGTTTGTCTTTGCCCTATTCTGGATACTCAACAATAACCAAAGAAGGGCAGTTGTAGATGCTTGATTTAGTCTAAGCCTTCACTTAATCAACTCAAGGCACCAACAAACTTGAACAGATGAGCATGGAGTAGTTCCCCATTATTCCTAGCTAAGGTAAGGTGTTTAAAGAGAAAAGGGTGTATAAAAATTAACATTTTTGCATGTATGCATCGATACATGGTCTTTATGTATCAATATAAGGCCTTCACACCATCAAAAATTCAAAATTTAAAGGTGTATTGATATAAAAGATACATGTATCGATATATTTGCTTCATTTATCGATACATTATCTTCTTGTATTGATACAGGGCTTAGCGATAATGAAGTCATGATTTTAGGAAAAATGTATCGATACATAAGTGATTGTATTGATACATCCTAGACATATATTTGATACATTTGGGCAAGATATGCTTAATGTATTGATACATTATATTATGTATCAATACAGCTTGTGTGTTTTGTCGAATTCATGACATTTTCATCATTTTTCCCTAATACATTAAAACATGAATTTGGCTATAATTCTATCTTAAAAAATCATCTAATTTTATATTAAATTTCATGGAAATCATGTGAATTTTATTTTAGGCCTCAAGGATTAGGTTGTCACATTTTTTAAGGGTGCATTAAGCTTAAGAGAGGTACATTTCATGTTATAATTCGATTTATTAAGGGGTAAGATTGACATTACTCAATGTACTAGCCAATGCATGACTTTTTTTACCTATAGGAATAGTACATTAACCAATTAAATGTTGTAAGCTAAGCTCTTGGTATAGTAACTCATCAAAATGTACACGGCAAATGTCTCAATGCCCACCTTACTAGGTTATTTTGATGGCTGAAATGTTATGCTATATAAAGACATTTTTATGCTTAACCAATGGGACTTTGGATATGCTCTTACATGCTATCCTTTGCTAGAAGCACTCTATTCTTATAGTTCCCCAAAGCAACCACCAAAAACGGCTAAAAGAACCTTTTAGTCCAGTCATTTCTTCTCTCCAAAACCTCTTCCATTGATAGTATAACCCTTGAACTCAATCTTGGCCTCCCTTTATTGCTAGTACATAGCAAAAAAAGAGGGAAAGGAATGAGCAAGAAACTTATTATAAGCTTGGATGTTTTCCTGCTCCAATAATAAAGGCAAGGTTTAAAGCTTGTTAGTATATTTTCTATCCTTTTTCCACCATTTTCTTCCATTTTCATCACTTTCATCATTGAGTAAACCATTTTTATGAGAACCATAACCTTGTCTTAGTGTTTATGCATTATTATGGCCTTGATTATGTTAGCATAAGTATTTTTTATGATTTATTGCTGCTTTGATGATTGTTTGTTAATACAAAATCACATTTGATTTGCTCCTATTCTAAATAGCCATTGTTTTATTTTCATGCATATTTGCTCCATGTTTCATAATGAATCCACGATAATATGTCTATCCTAGCATGCTTTAATCATGACCATGCATTTGGATGCATTTTATCATGTTTTTTTTCTATGGAAATGATGAGATAATGTTGCAATTTTGATGTTAGTTGATAGCAGATTTTTATGCCATGACTTAAGTTCATGACATTATTGTTTAAATGTCTTTTTTATGCTTTTTGTTGCTTGCAAAAAAAAAAACTTTTCAAAACCCCCCAAGTTAAGTATATATTAACTTTAATAAATGAAGATTAATATGGATTTAATGTTTTCTATCAATTGGTCTTCCAACCTTGGGATAAATTAATTCTTCTTCTTTGGATTCAAGGTCAAATGAGGCCAAATATTATGATTTTCAAAAGCAAAATGTGTCTTTTAACTTTACCTAAGTTGTTTTGTGTCTTAATCTTTTGTCTAATGTCGTGTGCTTGTGATATGGCTAACGAGCTGTTTCCTCATCCTAAACTACTCCAAGATTTTGTAAACAAGTTTTTGAAGCTATTGACACTAACATCTTTTTGTCATGAATATTCAAATGTCCATAGCCCGACTCTAGCTTTAGGAGACCCAAAAAATCAAAAAATTCCCTTGTTTTGCATTTATAGCGCTATGATCTTGACTTGAAAAATCATTTTCAAGCCTTAATGATTATTTGATTTTTTTGGCATTTTTCTTACAGGGCATTGAATTACCTTTCGAACAGTATCTCGTTTGCTCTCAAATCATTCCAAATGAAAAAGTTACAATGTTTTGGACTTTCGTTGTCTAGAATGCCTATAATCAGTGATTAACTTTTTGTTTAGGTCATTTCAACCTCTCAAATGATTTTTCCAAAATTTTTGGATATTTTCCCAAAAACTAAATGACATTCTCTTAAAGGTATCATTTGCTATTTAACGATTTCAAATGTGTCCAAAATGATTTTTTAAAGTTTGTTGCACTCTTTTCGCTCCTGATTTCAAAAATTATTTCCTCCTAGAAAGCAATTTTTTTAGTATTTTTAGATATTTTTATATCAATCTCATTGAGTTACCTTTCAATGGTACTTTACTAGGCTCGTAAAACCTGCATATCAACTTGAAATAAAATAAAAAGGGCATAGCAATGTTGTCCTTTGTTTTCTGTATTAATCAATGAATTGATTTTTTTCGAATTTTCTCCTCCAAGGTATTCGAATGCTTTTAGGTGAGCCTGATCAACCCCCATCGAGACTAAAACCATGCGTTAGCCCTTTTTAGGCTTGAATCAAGGCATAGGCATTTTTTAAATTTTATAATCCTCATTTTTATCTATTCCTACCTTTTTATATCAAAATCCACCAATTTTGTTAAAAACCATCAAAAATGTCATTTTGTTAAGAAATCATCAAATTTTTGTCAATTTAAGACTTTTAACCTCATCTTTTTTAAAATCATAAAAAACATATTTTTTCTCTCCTTGACTTTTTTGGATTTTTTTTATAAAAATTCTAAACTTGAGTTTCACACCTCAATCCATAATTAATCTAAACGCATCTAAAAAATTATTAACTTGGTTATTTATAAATAATCTATAACAATTACGAGATACATCTCAATCAACCCTTTATATTTCCTCTTTGTGTGATTTATTTTATGTGATGTTATTTTATTTTTCCTATATCTTACTAACCTATTTCTTTTTGTGGTGTTCATTTTGCATTCATTTTTCCAAATTTTTTTCGAAAATCATGAAAGCCATGTTTCCTGTTCATATCCTTCTAGTTCTTGACACGAAATATCTAATTTTCAAAATTAAATCCAGTGATAATTTTTGTTAAAAATCTGTATATTTCCTGCCTCTGTGGGATGCATATGGGATTAAATTTTCATTAAAATGTGGAGTTTTTCTTTATATAAATTCATGCATAAAAGTGGATTACATCAATAATAATGACAAGTCAAAACCGAGGAAATTGATATCAATATAAGACATGGTTAGATGGTATCGATTTAGGGCGTTGGAGCGCTAATCTTTCCTTACATGTAAATGACTCTCGAAACAACTCTCAAATCTCTAGACTGTACAAACCTCGAAATCAATTTTTTGAGTTTCATAACTCAGAATATCGGTTTCAATAGGTGTCCAATCATGCTTAGCCCAAATAATTGGTGGTGAAATGTTGGCCATTTTGTGGTGGCAATCCAAGATTAGTTAGATGAGTGATTGCTCTGATGGTCTCCCCTACTCTAATCATAAGAAACGTCTTATTCTTGCCTTATCCCGTGAACAAAAATTCCCAATCAAGGGATACATCTTTTAAGTCAGACATGTCATTGTAGCAATTAAGGGCATGTTGCTACAATAATAATAATATGTTTTTAATTATATTTATGCATCAAGATCAATATCTGTTAGCACTAAAAGGATATAAAATTAATTTGTAAAATAATTTATTATAAACTATGATATAATATAAATTAATCACATTAATATTTAAAATAATTGATTTGATGACTTAGTTTTTAACATGTAAGTAAACTATATGTATACTACATATATATAAATATAATTATGCATGTTAATAATTAAATTAAAATGGACAAGTGAATATACTTGAAGAATAAAAAAAATATAAGGTTAAAATTTAATAGCTAAGAAGATAATACAAAAAGAAGTATAGTTAATTAGTTATTGCTTAAATATTTATTGTACTGATCCGATCTTAACTTAAAATTAAATTTTCTAAATAATTATAGTTAATACTTACTTGATATATATGGTATCTATTTTAATAATTTACCATTTGGATGCCAAATTTTAAATAATAATGACCAATGAAGATGGAATGATTAAGAATTTATAGATATGATAATTTTAGATATGATAGAATATATAATAGGTGAATAATGCATGATATATAGATAATATTATGATTGAACTTGATTCAATTATATAAATCGCGTTTAACTTTAAAAGAATTTTTTTCTTTTAAATTATTTATTTTTAATTATACTGAATATGATTTGAGCACAACCAAGGTACATTGCAAGAAGAATGGAACCAAAGATGAGCTAGTAATGTCGAATAGACTAGTAACAAGATCAAGAGTTAAGATGTTCAAAAAAGCACTTCAATCCTACATGGGCAGAATTGTAGATGGCATGGAATCTTAAGAGACAATGAGGACCAATGGCATCATATCTAATCAAATGGGGCTGAATTTGCAAGAAGACTCTAATTCTTGTTTAATTAATTATTTTAAGTTAGAAGAATAGCTTTGGGTAGCCCACTACTTGTATTTTGCATGTAGGTTTTTTTTTTTTTTTTAATTCATTATGGGCTGTTTTGGTGATATAGGCTTTTATTAGATTACAGCTCATTTAATTTAAACCTTTAAGCTTACTGGGTTATATTTTAGGGATGTTAGGTTTGGGCTTTAGTTATTTTGATGGGAAGCCCATGTTTAAAGGCCTTTTATATCTCCAGGTTTTTTTTTTTTTTTGTTTTCAAGGGGCATAAATACCTCATAATGAACATTGGGTGACAGATTTGCTTATTGAAAAAATATTGAGTTTCTACTCATCTTAGGGAGGATTGCTTGTCTTCTTCTATTACATCAAGAATATAATTCTTATCAAGGTAATTTTTTGTGGCGAATTCTATTTTTATTTTCAAATCAACCTTATCATATGCGTTTCCATTCATATAATTGATTGGGGGTTCATTAGGGTTGGGAATTTCTTATTGTTCATGTTCTTGTCAAATTGTGTGTTTAAAGGTTTTGGGTTGTTTAGCCTTGGGGTTCCGCATAGAATATCTATTTGTTTTAATTCTTTTATTCTTAAACTATTAAGTTGTTTTTGAATTAGTGAGCTTTGGGGTCTGAAAAAGCTTCAAGTAGCTTAGGCTTATTATGGGCTTTCCTATTTGTATCTCACATATCCCTTAATTAAAAATATTATCATACAAAATACAATAAGCTAGCATAAACAAAGGACAGGTAATACTTGATGTCATATTTCTCTTCGCCTCGCTAAAACTCCTTGTAAGTTTAAGATCTATAGATGGTTGAGTCATCCAAATATAAGGAATTAAAGTTATAAAGTAAGAAAATACAATTTACTTTTTAGTAGAAGTATTATTTCGTCATATATATAATTTACATTTTGAATTTTAATTTTGAATTAAAATAGTAAAAAGAATTAGAATAAAACTGATAAATAAAGTTTTTACATTATAAAATATTATTTGTTTAAATTTAATCATTCTTATTTTTAATATTAAATTTGGATTAGAGTTGCTCTTAGGTTCAATTTTTTTTTCAAGTTTATTTTTTTGAGCTCTAGCTCCATCGAGTTTGCATTTTTTTTAAGTTTAGATCATTTTATTTTTGGGCCATTTCAAGCTTTAACTAATCAAATTTGGATTTTTGACTCTCTAGTCAAATTGAATTTAGAAAGATCCAAATTAAAGTTTTTTTCGAGTGAATTTTTGGATTTACATTCATTTTGCCTCTTCTAATGTTTATTAAAAAGGGCTAGATTTGAATTATTATATAAAAAGAAATTTTCTTGAAGCAATTTAGCATGGATCCTATTTTTATGTACAGATCGTCTTTTTATAAAATTCATAGTTTCGCCTCTCTTTTGTTAATTTTAAAAGCCGAATTAGTGGTAAATCGATTGGATTGATCGTTTAGGTTTTTTTTTTTTAACTTTTAATATTTAAATACTAATTTTAATGTTAAATAAATATTATAAATAGTTATAATTAATAAAATTATATATTTAGTTTAATAGTATAATTTTTAATTTAAAACTAAAAATTAAAAGTTTAAATCTCACTATCTATACATAAAATTTTGAAAAAAAATAAAAAAATAAAAAAATTAATTTTTTATCAATTTAATTCGATTTTATCGTATTTTACTATTAAATTAATTTTATACTAATTCAATTAATTTTTAATTTTAATATATTATGAGCTAATTCATGATTGAATCAACGGATTTGATTCTCATAGGTTGAGAAACCTTAAAAGACGACAAACTATTTGTTTCATTCAGCCCACATATTATTTTGGATGCAACGATTAACAACCGTAACACCAAATCGGACGGTTCATGTAAGAGGACCTAACTAGACTGCACCACACTGCTCTAGTTATCATCCAAGTTTTTTATTTCTTTGCTTGGATGGATCAGAGTTAGATCAGTCGTAGAAAGAAGAGGAAAGGGCAAAAAGAACGTCTGTAGAAATATTAAGCAGGTAAGAATTTTTGTTTTTATTTTGTTTTTTCAATTCAATGGGCATTTTGATCCTACCTACAAACATATTCTCAGATTAAATGCGGCATTTATTCTCAGAAATTGCACTGCCGATTTGAAGAAAATGTGGTATGTGAAGGAAAGGAAGCTGTAAAAATCCTTCTACAGATTTCCGAATGAGTGTCCTCTTTTTAAAGATTAGTTTCTTTTAGGGCTAACTTTTTGAAGAGAGCGATAATCTGACTAGAACTTTTTCCTTCAATTTTTGTTGGAATGTAATTCCATGTATATAAAATAGAAAAAGGAGAGCTTTGCCGCGCGTTATTATATAGGATTTCATTCCGGTTAAAATGTGGTGGCTTTTAACATGTGGGTGTGTTTTGGCTTTGGCAAAAGTAAAAAAAAAAAAAAAAATTATAATACCAAATATCAATTCTAAAAACCATTGATGGATGCTCTGCTTTGTAAGATAATAAGCTAATGTTTTGTGATTGCTTGCTTGTTGATCATCAGCTAGGTTTTTGTTAAGTCAAAGCAATTTGATAGTCTCAGTTGTTTCATTGCAATTAAGGCTGAACAACACTCATGATCTCGTGCTTGAGCTCGTCTTCAAACTCTCTTTATGAGAAAATAGCATTCAAGAAGTATAGGAGATGCGTAAAGAGGGGTTGCATTAAAAGGCCTCAGGTATTGCCTAGTGCAAGGAAAGACAGTGTTGGCCTACGGGTTTTTGTGCTCTCAGACTTGCATACAGACTATCCCGATAATATGGCATGGGTGAGGAGTTTGTCCGCTAAGAGGCACTACAAAGATGTTCTTCTTGTAGGCGGTGATGTAGCAGAGATGTACAATAACTTCGTTTTGACCATGTCTCTATTGAAGGAAAGGTTTGAATATGTCTTTTTTGTACCTGGAAACCATGATCTTTGGTGTCGTTGGGAGAAAGAAGATGTAAGAAAGACACATATATTACAAAACAAATTGAAGTTTATATGCTTATGGATAGATGCATTTATTTATATCACCCATCCGTATTTTCTATTTGCATATGCAGTTTTATCACGTGGTTAAACATATTTCACCTCCTTGTTCAGCTTCTTATACAGTGTTTACTTATTAGAATATGCAATTTTGTCATGTAGTGAATTTGGAGGTTTTGTCAAGCCTCTTGTCTTCTGAAAGCTGCAGCTTGCAATTTGGTCATGTTATTGTTGCTTATTTCTATTTAAATTCTAAAGGTTCCCTAACTCATAAGAAGATGTGTTGCCTTTTGTATTGTATATTTGACCTCTAATATATTAGATTGTCACAAGAATTAAAATATAGTGTTATTTATCCAATTTCATTGATCTATGTTTTATGGTGCCACCATGCTTGTTTCTTGTTTTTCCTACTTGTTTTTGTTACATGGTGCTTCTTTGCTGGTTATATAGTTTTTCTCTTACAGTAGTGTGGTTTCATTTCCAGCTTGATTCTCTTGAGAAGCTGGATAAATTGCTTGATGCATGTAGAAAACTCGGAGTTGAGACCAATCCAATGGTTATAGATGGCTTGGGTATTGTTCCTTTATTTTCTTGGTACCATGAGGTGATTACTTCATAATAGTGTCTGTTTAAACTCTTATAGTTCTTGTAGTTCTTGTTTGCTTGATTATTTGAAAGTTATCCTTTTAAAATATAGTCTGATAAAAGTAATTCTTTGTTTGTTCTGCACTTCTATTTCTCCTACAGAGCTTTGACAGAGAGGATGACATAGTTGGCACTCGAATTCCGTCTTTGGATGTGGTGACTTACTTTCTTCAAAAAACTTTGAAGTGTCATCTCTCTTGACATTAATTAATGCTGTTTATTACTACAGATAATAGATTGTTAATGGTGTAGTATCAGGGTTTTTTTCTGTCATTGGCCCCTACTCTTCATTCTATTTGATGAAGGCATCTAGTACATTTTGCATAGCTGATTTTGTTTATAATCCGCAGCATTTTCTAGATTGTTTTTGTACTTATATTGGTGAATGACATGGTATGATCAATGCTAGTTATTATTACAGACTATAGATTGTGAATGGTGTAGTATCATGGGTTTCTTCTGTCATTGACATTTGCTTTTCGTTACGTTTGATGAAGACATCCTTTACATTCTACAGAACCATTTTTTTAAATCTCTAGCATAATGTAGATTGTTTTCATACTTTTGTTGGTGAATGACATGGTCTAACAAATTCTGTTATGTGTTGTTCTCTGCTTCTTGCTTTTCATAATCTTCAATCTAATAGTTGTCTGATGTTTAGGCATTTGCATCTTCATGCTCATCTTCTAATGTTTCGGAAAATTATTTACTTTGTGCTTTTTTTTTTCCCTCTTCATTTCGTTTCCATTGTATGTTTTTGTTATCAAGTGTTTTCTGATTTTTCATCTGGTGGAGTATGAGATATTCTCAACTGTGTGTACTCCTTTTTTTAATATATATATATAGGCATGTAAGGACTTTCATGCATGCAAGTGGCCTGGCAACCTTTCAATCAGGGATACCTCTCTTGCTTTATACTTTGATGCAATGAATGAAAAAAATCAACATGCTGTGGAGCAGATCCAGAGGACATGTAGCCAAATAATTACGTTTTCTCACTTTGTTCCTAGGTCAGCTACATGCTTGTTTATTTCTTGATTTGTTTTATTAGTTGCTTGTTGATTCATAGTCGCTTCCATATTTTGTAATGCACCAATAGTGGCTAAGGGAGGATAGTTTCTTTAACTTAGTTGAAAAGCATTCTCTTGTGAGAGAAATGGGATGGAATTTATGAGAATTTAAAGGAGTAAGGAACACTTGTGTCAAATAGGTTGTTACATGTGAAGGCAAGAATGATCCCGCAAGCACCAAGTACATAGTGTAGAAAGGGCTATACTTACCATGGGTGAAGCAAAGTATGTAAATTGTTATCATAAAGAAAATGAGTGAATCAGTGAAGTATGCAAAGGTGATTGGGAATTGTGGAAACTTTATGAAAAAGAGGTTTTCTTATTGTTGGATGGAGGAAAAAGAAAGGGAAAATGATCAAGCCATTCTGGGGTACATATTCTAAAACATAACCTAGATTTTGAAGTGGAGGTTTGTTAATTGACAATAATCTTCTTTTTGGAATCCTAAGGAAACTAAGTGGTTCTATTGTCATTTAGATTGTAAGATACTTTAGGCATTGGTGGAAAGTTTATGCGAAACCAGAACCTATGAAAGTTTGCTCAGATATAAGAAGAAATCTCAAAGACATTAATCATAGAAATTAATTTGTATAAAGGCTAGTATTAGGATCATATTGATGCATTTGATATGGGAAGCATGAGCAGATTGCAAGGCAGAAATAGAAATCAAATACAAATAGGTTTCCAGAAGTAATATGTAGATTGTGCTCAAGATAGGATTGTAATAAAGTGAGCCAATTTATTTTAGATTCAAGAATTGCATGAACTTAATAGATGTAGATGTAGTAAGTTGGGAGAGAGATTGATTTAGTCTAGTCTTTCCTTAATTTGGCTACCATCAACTTATTGCATTTTGAGCATTTTTTTAAATCTTGCCTAGCTTTAATATTAGACAAAAGCAATAATTGAGCCATAAATCTAGGGCAAATTACCCTTATTGCATTTGTACTCTAAATCTTAGTGCAACAAAATCTTTTCTTAATATGTCGGTTGTTTGGATGGATAGATTCCATCTTAGGTTCAAGTAAGTTTAGCGAGGTTCCTTTTGATTGTTCTTTCTTCTTAAGTCACACCACCCTCTTTCGACAAGGGTATCATTCAATAAAGCACACCTAATCATAGGTTGTATCTCACTTGTCTCACCCACCTTTAATTCTCTCAATTATTGGCATTATCCCCAACTTATCTGAATACACTCTTTTAATACCATATATATATGTATATACATTAAGCCATTTTGCGGTCACAGTCTATTCTTAAAAAACCTAGATTTTGGACTAATTAGGAAGATGATTAATTAATACTGATTTATATTTCATGGAACAGAGTTTCTTCTAGGAATCCTAAGGAAGCTAAAAGGTTTTATTGTTATTTAGATTGAAATGCTTTAGGCATCAATTAAAAAGTTTACGAGAAACTAGAACTTAAGAAAGCTTGCTCTAATGTAAGTGGAAATATCAAAGACATTAATCATAGAATCAAGAAGTATAATGGTTGGTATCAGGATCAATTTTATTTCTCTAATATGGAAGTGTGAGCAGGTTGTTGGACAATAATAGAAATCACATACGAAAAGGTTTCCAGAAATAATATGCAGATCCTATTCAAAATTCAAGTTAGGATTGCAACGAAGTGTAGCCAATTAATTTCAAATTCAAGAATTGCATGACCTTAACAAAAGTGGCTGTAGTAAGTTGGGTGAGAGATTGATTCTACCTAGTTTTTCTTTAAGTTTTCTGTCTAGCTATCATTAAGTTATTGCTTTTTTGCCACAACTCTTGTTTAACTTGAAATTCAACATAGTATCTGTTTCATCTTGCCTAGTTTCTATAATAGAAAAAAACATCAATTAGTTATCCAAAAATAAAAATAGTGTTAATCGAGCCATAGATCTAGAGCAAATACCCTAATTGCATTTGTACTCTAACTATCAATGCAGCAAAGTCTTTTCCCAGTAATTTAATTAATCGGATGGGTTAGATTCCTCACTAGGATCAGGTAAGATCCTCAAGAGCTAGGTTCCTCTTGATTGTTCTTTCCTAGCTCTCAGATTGCACCTACCTTTTTCGACAAGGGTATCATTCAATGAAGCGCATCTTCTTGTAATCATAGTAAGTTTTACTTAATTGCATTTTTTTTTTTTTTTATTTTAACATGTGATGCAGGGTAGGAATGAAAGGAATAGCAAAGAATAGAAAAACAGTCGAAAAAAATTGGAGTTGGGCACAAATGATAACTTAGAGTTTTAAAAGACCCTTAGAATACCTTTTTCTCTTTTTCCTTAAGTGAACTAGCACCAGATCTCCCTCTTCATTCCCTGAACCGCACATGTTGATTAGTAGCATTTGCATAAGCCTTCTTGCTTGTTTTTAAAGATGCTTGTACCTCTTTGTGGACCCTTTAGATGTGATCAACAAAAGCTTCATCATCACTCACCCTAACTTCTTGCATCCCATGCTGTTGTGTCGACGACATTCTATATGGTAGTAAATTTGATAAAGATGCTCTAGGTACCAAATTTATAGCATGTTGAAAGCTCTTCATTGGTAGTAAACCGTGCGGTAAGTTGTTAGTAACCAATAGCCTTTAAATTACAATAGGTCTTTCTTTAAAGTTTTTATCACTGCCAAAGTTATCTATAACCTTGTTGCCTTCATTCTCCAACTCTTCCTTATCATCTTAGTTAGTTGCAGTCATCACCATATTGACTTCCAATGGCTCTCCTTGTAGGAGGCATATATTTTCTTCATCATCATGGTCATTATATTCATCATAAGTTAGACTTGGTAGTTTTAGATCTTCTTCTTCAAAATAAGTTTCTATAATGGGTTCCCAATCCAAGTAGCCTTCCTCGAATAACTCCACCTGGAAATCATTCACTTTTCTGCCATTCAACTCCAGAGTATTTAACAACTGCTCTTCCATTCTACCTCGTATTGCAAAATTTGCAAGTCCAGCATTATGGAAGGGATTCTTAAGCTCTCATTCATCAAATACTTCCTCTATACCACTTTTCGGAATGTCTAAAGGGTTGTGATCACCTTCCGATATCTCTTTTCTGACTCTCACATGTCTTTATCATTGCAAATCCTGTATAGCCTGCAATAAATCCTCCACCATGTGCCTCAACTTGATCAACTTTGTTTGCTGTTCCTAGTTCCTTTTTCCACGACCACTCATACATCCTGCCATAACTTTGATACCAATTTGATGCAAGGGAGGAATGAAAGGAATACCAAAATAGAGAAAGAGTTGAAAAAGAATTTAAGTTGGATGCAGAAGATAAATTAAGGTTGTAAAAGAAAACTCTTTGATAAAATATCAAAATAGAAAATAATATAATACTCAAATGTCAACCCTTAGTGGGTATTTATGCTAGATATTAAGTCTCCTACTTAGATTTCTTATTCCTACTAATAAGTATCTTAAAAGTATAGTGATTATCCTAAAATGATAATTACCTATCTTAAAAGAACAAAAATTATCCTAAGTGGTAATAGAATTCCTAAACATAAACTTTATATTAAAGCAGTAATCTAGAAGAAACAAAACTCTTATCCTAAAAATAATCTAATTGAACTAGATTCTTAAAGTAAAAATATAAACTTTAGCCTGAACAAAAGTCTAAATAAACTTTTACTCTTTATCTATAGATATCTTAAAAGTATAGTAATTATCCTAAAATGATAATTACCTATCTTAAAAGAATAAAAATTATCCTAAGTGGTAATAGAATTCCTAAACATAAAACTTTATCCTAAAGCAGTAATCTAGAAGAAACAAAACTCTTATCCTAAAAATAATCTAATTGAACTAGATTCTTAAAGAAAAAATATAAACTTTAGCTTAAACAAAAGTCTAAATAAACTTTTGCTCTTTATCTATAGATGTTCTTGCATCAAAATGGCATTTAAAATTATAGGGGTGAAGGAAGAAAGGGAGAAACTAAGGGAGAGGGGTTGCATAAGTAACCAAAACCAATAGGATTTGGGAATTTAACTTGAGCTCCTAATTACATCTTATTGAAAAGATATAGATAGGTTTCCCTTTAAATGCATCATTTTATGATTTAAGATGACAGAGGATCCGAATGTGAGGGAGAGTGATTTAACGTAGTCAATGTAGTCACAATATCTAGATGTTGGGTGGGAAAGAGGTGGTTTTCACGATTTGTGATGAGTCGTCATTGGAAATTGAAGGAACATTATAGCAAATTCTAATTGATGGACCATAAGGATGGAGCATCATACTATGGTGTTTGTAAAATTTACTTTTAAACTAGGCTCTTTTGCTTTCTTTTGAATAGAAAACAAAAGGAAAGGTAGAAAATTTTAATAGAAAACAAAAGCTAAATACCCAAACCATCAACAAAATAGAGTCTTATTAATTTGGAATGAACTTGAGGCATAATCATGGAGGTGTCTATTAGGAAAAGCATTTACTTCAAAACAAAAGAGGATTATGAAAGTGACCAAATAATATGATGGCTTTTGTGTAGTGCTTCTATGTTATTTTGAATTAAACCAAACTAAAGAACAAACCTTAATCCCAATATATTTGGGGTTGACTATAAGAACAAAGACATAAAAGCATTTACATTGGTACATAAATCCTCTTCCAATCATTCCTACTTGCCAACATCCTCTCTTTAGGTTCTAATAGTTTCATATTGTTATTTGTCACCTTCAACGTCCAACCCTGTCTTTTATGTCTTCCCTTTAACCTTTTATGTTGTGCAGCATCAATTTGCACCATCCTTCTAATAGGTGCATTAATTGATTTGAGTCTTATGTGGCTAAACTACCATAAATGGTTCTCTAAGTTTATCCTCTATAAGAGCTATCCCAACTTGGAAACAAATATCTTTTTTCACACTTTGTCATTCATAGTCTTATAAAACATCCATTTTAGCATGTGCATCTCAGCTACACATCTTTTGTATATTTTGTTTCCTATTTAGTCAAACATTTCGTAGCAGATAGCGAAGCAAGTCTAATAGCCATCCTAGAACTTCCCTTTCAAACTCAATGGTATATTCCTATTGCACTTCTCCACTCCTTCATCCTATCCATCAATATCTTGTTATTTTGAATCATTACCCTAGATACTTCAAGCACTGCGCTACCTGTATTGCTTGACCATCAAGTGTGTTCACATTTTTATCAATATTCATTTTACTAGTGATAGGTAACACTTGTAACCATTTTGAGTAGGAGAGTAGCAAAGAAAGAGATATTTGATGGCCTTTGGATCAAGCTTGCTTCCAAGTTGTTAATCGATATGAACAAATGCCACACACTGAATATTTTTAATGGTAAGGATGAGATGATTCGGTTTGGGTAGGAGTGAAGAGAGTGGCAAGGCTTTTGGAATCTTGGAACTCTCAATGGCATCCTATTAATGAGATATGTAGTCGTGAGGACTGCCTTGCCCCAACAATGCTCGGGAACATTTGGTATGAATAGAATAGATCTAGCCACTTTGGGATGTCTATTTTTTCCTTTTTACCACCCCATTCTATTGAGGTGCATTAACACATGAACTTTAATGCACTATCCCTTGATCCATAGATATTCAACAAGCATAGAATTGAAGTAACCTTTTGCATTATCTGATTGAAACACCTCTGTCTGTCTGGAATTGTGTTTGGGTCATGTTGTTTAAGTGTTTGAAGATACTGGCTGCCTTTGATTTTTCTTTCATTGGGTATACCCATGTTATTTGAGTGTGGTCATCCAGAAATGAAACAAATCACCTAACTCCTAAGTTATTGACTCTAGAGGGTCCCCATATGTCACTATGACTCATTGCAAAAGGATGAGATATTTTGTACCCTTGGGTTGGGTAACTGTTTCTAGAATGTTTGAACAATTGGCACGCTTCACTTCGGAAAGACTTATGATTGATGCCATTGAATAATGTTGGGAAAATTATTTTTAAATAGTGGAAATTGGGATGACCTAACCTATAGTGCCATGCCATGATTGCACTATTCGTGGCTGAAATTGGAGCACACTCCTTGCAGTTTGAGCTTGTTCTCTAGGATTATTAGGATTGTTATGATTATAAAAACGTGCACATTCCTTAGCATTTCCTATTATCTTCCCCTAATCCATGTTTTGAAATTCACAATGATTTGGGAAAAAATTAGTAACAAAATTGAAATCTTAGGTGAGTTTGCTAATGGAGAGCAAGTTACAAGTCAAATTAGGAACCAAGAGCACGGATTTTAAAATCAGCTTATTGGTGATAGTCATTGATCCTATTCCAATCACTTTGGACAATGATCCATAAGCAATTTGAACCATGAGATTTCTAGAGCTTAGTCTGTAGGTGTTGAATAGTGTGGCATTACCAGTCATATGATTCGACTCGTCGGAATCTGTTATCTGAGAATTGTGTTTTTGCATTTGGGTGCTCAAGGCCATAAGAAAATTACTTGTTTCAGCAACGAAACTTGTTCCTATGGTGTTTTTTGTAGAACTTGGAGTGGAGGATGATGTTTGATGGTTGAGCATCTTCTGAAGAAATTCACTTTGCTTCTCGCTCTAAAGTGTTGTTTCAAACAGTGTCTTTTCCTTACTGTTGATCATGGGGTCTATGCCTTCCGGTGGTGGTCTTTGCTTCCAGTTTGTTGGTTTTTTAGTAGCCATTGGCTGGGCTGTGTTTTTCATTAGAGGAGAGTAAGCATTCAAAGCTCTGATAGCATGAAGAATTTCAGAGAGGAAAAATGAAGATTTTAGAGGGGGAAAAGAATCTTATGACTTATTTTTCACAATAAGAAACTGCTTGAATATATAGAAGCATGGCAACAAGTCTGCCACTAGTCCTCCTTAATTCTGGCAATAAACAAATCCCTTAAATCAAAGGAAAAGAATAAAACGAGAGAGATTTTAGGAAACAGCTTTTCTCTTTATTTAAACACAAAAACTAACTAAACAAGGAAACCTAAATCTAATTACTAAAAATGAAAAAGTTGATCCCTAAAGTTTAGTGATTGACTACAAATCCCTAAAGTATAGTGGTTAACTTCGGAATTCTACAAGAGGCAAAACATTTTAGGGTTTCTAATAAATTTCTCTCTAAGTACTGGTAAATTAGTTTCTTATTTTTGAATCTCATTTAGGCACACTAGAGATAAATAAAACTTTACCCTATTACTCTATGCAAAAGTTTTTTGTTAACTTGTATTATAATCTCAGCTCTCAAATTTCTCTGAAAATTGCTAGCTTTCTGCAAATATTAAGGACTTCCATTTACTCAATTCTATGCAGGTGTGGCATTGCTTTCTTTCTTTTAAATGGCAATCCCCTGCATGATTGCTTTTGTTCTTAGCCTGAACCTGAAAAACATTTTGTTGCCATAAAGAGTTCATATAATTGTTTTGACAAAAACATGGAGTGAGGTGTTGCTGTTGCTTGTATTATTCTTATGCAGGCAAGAGCTGTGTCCAGAGAAAAGAATGTTGTTCTATCCGAAACTCCCAAAAATCATTGGCTCTGATTGGCTTGCAGATCGTGTAAGGTCTATACATTGAGTTGAAAGTAGTTCCTTTGCATGTCATGTGTTTGGCCACACACATTTTTGCTGGGATGCCATAGTGGATGGCATCAGGTATTTACTATTGTCGCCTTTTTTACCAATTTACTGATTCTTCTTAACAAATTTCTTTCTTAAAAATTTTCTGTGGTTAGGAAGGATACAAGGACATCAGTTTTTTTAGTATTATTTACTGCATTCCAGTTTGAACTGGATGGTAACAGATAATAATTTAAATGGAAGTTTAACACTTTGCTAACATGCTGTCGAGTGTAGCATTTAATTCTTGTCATTAGCGTTTTTCATCGTCCTTTACAACTAGAAATATTTTGCATAAAAAACTGTAGGCATGTTTAGCGTTAGACAACATTTTCCATGCCTGTTTTTACATTATAAATGATCAATTAATAATGGTGATAAATAGATTTGGAAACACTTATTTTCCAATTTTCTATGAAGTTGGAAGATCGTTAAAGGTAGTATTTCTATATATATATATATATTTTAATTTAGTGACCATATATGAAGTGTAAATAAAAATGCAAATTGAAAACATTTTAAAAATTAAAGTGGGCCTATATGTCTCTAATGATTGCATATTTTATCCTAATGACATTAAAATTCTTATTGGGGTTTTTTGAGGATTTCAATTGTCATATTGGGAAGCTGTTAAAATAATGAGTAAGGCATTACAACAGTTCTCTGTAATGTCATCTCTTTCTAGAGAAAGAGCTTTGCTTATTTAATATTAGTTGTTATCGTTATTATTCATTTTCATTTTTGTCATGATCTTTCTTCCTCTTTTGTAGATAGTAGGTGAATCTCTTGCATTTTAACTTCTATAGGTTTTAAGATAAATCTTGTTACTGTCAAATTGACTCGCAAAAAGTTGCACATAAAGCTATGCATCCCCTGCCCCCTTTCTAAACAAGAATAGCTTAGCCTACCTCCTTGGAACGGTTGAGATTATTTATTATTTATCATTATTAGATTTACAGTGTAGTGGATATTATGTTCTTTAATAAGAGGATTTCAGAAATTTGATTAGCAAATTCTGGTTAGCACTTGTGTTGATACCAAATAGAGAAGCCTGTTATTTACATTGTACGTTTTTGCATAAATTCTTTGTTTGGTTATTGAATGCTAAATTGGAAGTATGCGTAGGACCTTTAGGAGTGGTTGACTTTCCTTTTCCCTTTTTTTTTTTGGCCTTTTTGCTTGTGTCTGGTTGATGAGGCAGCACATTTTAGTTTTTTCTACCACATGTCAGAGCCTTTAGTTGCAACTTGCAAAAGGTGAGCTAAGCCCGAAGAGATGAGGGTTGAAATGTTACCATAGCTTTGAACATGGATATTTTCCTTAGTTGAACTAAAAAGTGAAATTTGTGCAGATATGTACAGGCACCATTGGCATACCCTAGAGAGAGGAAAAGAAGAATGAACGGGGGTGAGACTTGGTTGCCATATTGTATTTATTTGAATGGGGATTTTGCTGCCAGAATTTCGCCTTGCTATTGGTCTGATTATTATGCTGTAAATCCAAGAAACCCCCGTAACACTCAACTTGCACCTTGGGTTGCCAGATTCTATAACTTAATTTAGCACAAATATAAATTCTTGCCCATTTACTTTGAAATTCTGTTTTTTGCTCATAAAAATCTTACGGTAGGTCAGAGTGCTTACACCCTCGCATTTAGGCATGATAGTGCCATGCTCTACAGGAGTTTGGACTTTCAAGATTAGCATCATCAATGTCGCATCGGGAAAATATTTGGATCCAATTGCACTTACTGTTAACGCCCTAGAGTTATCAATTGGGTCAACTATTGTTGTCATTTAAGGATGGCAGCTTGTGAGAATGAATTTGTTCAACAAATCTATTGAGTACTTTTACATTTGCGGTACGTAGAATTTGTGTTACGTTTAAAGGTTGATGTACATCAACATAAGTTTTTGGTTCAATGATAACTATATTTATGCGATATTCAAAGAGTTCAAATCTTCCATTCCACCAATAAAAAAATGATACTATAATGTTTATTTAGTTATTTGATATAATTATGGTTCTTCTACCAAGTCCCAAAATTCTGATTACACCATCTGTATGCCTAATAAACAAGGTGCTTCTGGAAGCACTCTAGTTCAAGTTTGTGCAGTATATGACCTGCAAAATCCATATAAATAAAAATTTTAGTTAATGAACAATTGTTTGAACACTTGAAACACAGAGCATGAATGCATAATATCAATATAAATATCTCAACCATGGATTCAACAGAGCACATAAATTAGAGCTTGATAGTACTTTGTAATTGATTTACCTTTCAAAGGCTAGAAAAGGTTAAGAAACCTTGTGATTGCAATGAAAATGGAAACAACAAACTAACAAGCTAATCATGGTAGACCAGGGTTTTTCACTGGATCAAATCTTCCAAGGCGCATGATCATTTGCACAAGGTAGATTAGTAGCAAATAAAACAAGAATCCATTGAAAAAGAATTAATTCAAAATCACATAAAGAAAACTAGATCACAGAAAATAAAGTTTATGATATTATCGCTTTTGCCTATTCTTAACCCACATATTTCAGTCAATAAAATGGATATAAGACTCTAATAGTGATACCACTCCTTGAACTGCCACCCCTGATTCTTAACCGCTTACTTTTGCCTATTCTTATCCATCTCGTTAACAGTGGATAGTAGCAAGATAGAAAAGACTTAACTACTTGTTTCACTACAATGAGTCAATGATATACCATCAAATTTTTAGCACCAAAAAGAAACACACAGCTCAAAGCTTTAATAGATCACACAATTACCCATTTTAGTAAATTATAATTATACCTACAACATTTGCAATCCTTGTAGTTGCCTTCAATCTCAATACCTGCATCCTACCATACAAATATTGTTGTTTTAGTCACTTTGATGAATGAAAATCTCGAAAACTTTAAATTCAATTCCCATAAATTGAGATCTTATAAACTAAAAATTCTTCTTAAAGAAATTAATCCACATCCAAATCAAGCACCTGATAACTCTAGGCTCCTAAAATCAAGGTCAGTGTCATATTGTCAATATATTAGAAACAAATGAAAATTCAATGTTAAACTAACATTTCAAAGCTAAAACTGCAAAGATAAAGATGTATACCTCCATCCTGCTAGTCGCATTGTATGATATTGCAAAATGATCTGAGGGTTGTCCTTAAATTTATTATGAAATCTTCCATTTATGAAATTATCCCAGGTTTAATAGAACATTACTACTACTTGCAACCATATTTTTATTAATAAGAAACAAAAAAAGTTGTACTAGCAGTAAACCAAGGCTCCTAAAATCAAGTTCAATATCAAATTGCAAATATATCAAAAAACGAAAGAAAATTCAATGTTAAGATACCATTTCAAAGCTAAAGGTGTAAAGATAAAGACACATACCTCCATCCTACTAGTTGCTTTGTAGGATATTGCAAAATGAGCCTAGGGTTTTACTCTAATTTGTTATCAAATCTTCCATTACTGAAACTATCCCATGCTTAATAAGACATTATACTACTTGCAACCATATTTTTATCAATAAGGAAAACAATTATACTAGCATTAACTAGTAATTAAAATTACCTCAAATTCAGGAATCAAACTATGAGATTGAGCAATTTTCTAAAAGCTTAAACCAGGTATCCTAAAGTCAAGCGACACTACCTAAGCAAGCCTCCTACCCAGCAATGAAAGATCTCTTTCACTTAAATAAGGCACCTTTACATTTCACAAAGAAAAAGTAAGAAGTCTTTGACTTAATCTCAAGAATTAATTTTTTAAAAAAAAATTCTACAAATTTACAAAAAAAATTCGACAAATTTACACTTGTATAGTCAATAGTAAAAAGCAAAAAAATTTTAATTATATAAATATTATGTATGGCTTTATTTAGAAGTAGAAGTGTTAAAGTCAATAGCCGAGTTAAAGACGTAGAACGACTGAATAAAACAAAGAATATAGAATGGAAAACTTGAAAAAAAGTACCTTAAAATATTAAACAAAATATTCCTTGCAAAATTGGATACACAATTGTCGCAATATAACCTGGATACGAATCTTGACCAAGCTTGACTTAAATTACCCTCGTTCCTATATTTATTAATATATCACTATTTTATATTCTTTTATTTCTATTGGTCATATCCATTATTAACATTTTCTTATTTCCAGGAATTGGGTGATCGAGATGAATCGCTTATTCGATTTAACCCTAAATAGTCATTACGAAATGACTATTTATTTTGAGTCGTCACCAACTTGTTTTGGGCTAGGTGAGATTGATCACCAATAGGAGTTCGTATTTCGAGGGTCACAAAACCATGGAATACCAAATCCGAAGTCCACAATCATATTAGAGATCATATAAAAGGGTCTGAGATTCGGTTACAATCACAAGTAAGGATTGACATTCTCGCGATACCTAAAAATTGGTGCCTTATTAATCACGTGTTTTGTATTTTTATATCTGGATTCAATGTATGGCATTTAATTGTAATTCCCAAAATAATATTTTATGAAACCAATTTATTATTTTATATCGAGAAAATTAGGTTTTGAAATTTTTGAAAATCAACCTCTTCTACATACAGCACCGGAGGACCAGTGAAACACGAAAGTTTTTTTATCATTTTATTTTGTACCACATTGGAAAACCAGAGGAACACAAAAAGTGTTGAAAGAATCAAAATATCTTTTGCACCCCACTGAAGGACCGGATGAATGCAAAATATATATTTTTTTGAAATTTATAGAAATCCCAATTTTCACTTTGAAAAAGATATCTCATTATTAAGATAACCCTTAGAACCTTCTTATGTTTTAGGAGAAATTTCACGTATTACTTTAACTCAGAGACATTGCCTTCGATTTTAATAGTATTTATAGAACATCCTAAGGCTTGGTAACAATCTAAAATGATGAGTTCTAATGCAAAATTACCAAAATGCCCCTTATGTATACCTTCAACATGAAAGAATCTTAATAACCTTAAAAGGCTCAAAAATGAACTTTGAAAGGTTAACCTATCCTAACTGCACATATTTGGCATAAAAACATTCAGTGACTACATTAGACTCGGTTCTAAAAAATACCAAAATGCCCCTAAGGTATACGTTCGACATGAAAGTGTCCCGATAAGCCTAAAGGACATGAAAATGATCATAGAAAGATGAAGCAATCCTAAATGCACACCTTTGGCATAAAAGTATCCCGTTGACTACGTCGGAATTGGTTTTAAAGAAATTACCAAAATGTCTCTAAGGTATACCTTTGACATGAAAGGATCCCATGAACCTAAAGGACACAAAATGATCATGGAAGTATGAACCTATCCTAAATGCACATCTTTTGCATAAAAGCATCCCAGTGACTACATTGGACTCAATTCTAAAGAAATTACTAAAATGTCACTAGGGATACGTTCGACATAAAAGTATCCTAGTAAACATAAAGGATAAGAAAATGATATTTTTTTACCTTAGATGGGTAATTTGGATATCAAAGATAACCTAAAGTGCAAAAAATGCAATTAAGTCCCTAAACTTTTTAAAATGGCATTTCATGCCCAAAAGAGGATCGAAAGAATATGCAAAGTTTTAATATTTTTACCACCCTATCGAAGGACCAGTGGAATGCTAAAAATATTCTACAATATTCTAAATGGATGATTTTATGTTAAAGATGACAATTTTGACTAAAAATACTATATTTTCCTAATGGTCCTTAATCAGTCCCTACAGAATTAAAATACAAAATTAAAGATCGAATAAATTAAGATAATCATAAAAAATCACATATAAAATTCACAAGCAAGGTTAAGCCACTTTACCTTGGCCTTGGAAATATGTTTCAATATTTACATAAAGTCCCTAACTCTTTTCATGTTTACATATTCGCCCCTACATGTTATATATATTAACAAAATAACATCAAAAATGTTAAAATATCAACCCATCACACTTTGTTATTTTTAGCCAACATCGATCTACCCATCCATGGCCTTCAAAATTTTTGAAAAATTTATTGTTCAGTCCCTACAACTTCTAAAGATCACAAAATAACACATATTATCAAAAAAATAACAAACAAACATTAGATTAAGCCTTCCATGATTTCAGCCATCATCAAAAACCATAAGAAACAATTTTGCCTCCGCACAACAATCATATATCCCATTTCTAGTAAATTTAACTTAGCATAAACATGCAAAAAAATCATGAAAAATAAGCTTACAAACATATAGTAATAACACATTTTTAAGAAAACAACAAGGAAAGTAGTATTAAAACAAACATATACATGATAAAATCAACATCATATTGTAAATATCAACATAAACAAGTTTCATATAAAACAAAAACAAGCTATTATTAAGAAGAATCAAGCATAACCACTAAAACAAATAAAATGGTTCATAGCCAACATACTTTGCCATTCAACATGAAACCAAATTCATGAGCTTAAGTATAATTTTGGCTCACCAAAAGGAAGAAAAATCTGAAACCAACAAGGATTGAAAATTTTTAGAAGAGATTATACCATAGAAAGCTTTTAAAAGTTAAGAAAACTTGGTATTTTTTAGTGTTTTTTCTTTTCAAAGCCAAATCCCCTTATTTGAAATTTTCTCCCTTTATTTGTAAGGGGGACAATCAGCCAATATGTTGGCTGAAACAAGCTTGGCTAAATGGCCAAGCAACTTTTTTTTCTTTTTTTTTTCATTTAATTTCATCGTTTTTTTTATTTGCATAAAAAATAGAAATGCATTAAATTGATATGAAATTAGTGGTCATTCCAAATATTTTATCATGATTACATAGATAATATCACCTAATGGGTAATTAAAATCGAACTAAATTGGTTTAGGGAAAAGTTAGAAATCAACTAGACTAGTTTGCATGAAATTAGTATAAAATAATCAATAATTAAAAAAATAAAATGATGATAATAAGATAAAATAAAAAATAAAAAATTACAATTAATAATCATAAACAAAATCTTAGAAATGAAATAAAAAAACTTGATTTGAACTCCAAAACTTGTAAAATTATATGAAAATAATCCTTATAGAGAAAAATGGATATATATATATATATAAATATAAAATTCAAAACTCACAAAATTAATTTAATTTTTAAAAATTGATTTAATATGAGTTTAATAAAAATATTTGATGAGTTTTAAAAATTATAAACTTGAAAAAATCCTCCCAAAAAAATTACGAAGTAGAAAAATCTGTATTTTGAAAACAGGAAAAATCTACAAAATGAATTGGAATTTTTCAAAACTAATTTTATGGTAGCTTAACGGGCATATTTAAAGAATTTTGAAGTTCAAAACTTGACAAAATACTACCTAAAATTTTATAGATAAAGGAAACTCGTATTTTGGAGCCGAGAAAATTTTATAGAATACATTGAAAATTTTATAAAATGGGTTATATACAACATATTATCCAAAATATTAATTATCAATAATGAAAAAAAGTGAAATTTTGAAATATGGAATACATTTAACCCGGAAAAATTTTACGAGCATAATACTTGCAATACTATAAAAATTCAAAATTAATTAACAAAATTAATAATTTGACAGCTCGTGGTAGAAAATGCTAATACTTATTCTTTTTTGAATATTTATGACTTTTTGGAATGTATATTGGCATAAATAATGCGTACGTGTCGGTAAAAATATATGACGGTCAATTTTTTAAGTTTTACAAAAATATCTTGAAAAATTCATAAAAATACAAAATTTAATCGTGATATCATCTGCAAGAATAATTAAAAATTGATTTTTCTTTTAAATAGTTGTCCTTTTATCCGAGATCGGTCTTCTAATGGGACTTTTTTTTGTCATGTGCCAATATGGCCATTTATGTGTGACAAAATAAGTTACAAAAATGTGTAAGCTAGCCGACAAAGGTTGACCTCTATTAGGATATAGCTATATTCTTAATTTTAGATAACTAGGGACCACAAGAAAAAAGGGCCTGGACGAAATTAGTTGCCTATGGTAACTCATTACTAATTTTGCAAGGCTATCGTATTTCATGGGCTTTATCCAATTGGCATTTGCATGAGTTCAATCATGCAACTAACATAAAGGAAAACCTTAAATCAGTAATTAAAGTGATTGGTTTGCATTATTAACTATTATATTCCTCATCCAATCCAATTGGCTCTAGGGCATCTACTAACACTAGGCAACCCAAATGATGCAAGATCAAGCTTGTTGATCCATTAGAAAAGTTTATGAACTTGTATGATTCATCATTGAACTTTTGAATGTTCTATTTTCGACAATTACAAGACAATTGTGAGGATATTATTTTACAGTTTGTCAAGAACATGAATCTACTTTTGCTTGCATATGGATGCCATGCTATTTTATTTTCTCATTTAATAAAGCATAATAGATTTTTTCTACACTCTGTCCATCGTTTATATCAGTTAAACCTGCTAAGGCCTAGATCAAATTAGAATTTAGAAAAGTTTTGCATTGGTTGCCCTGAAAGAATCTTAGACATTTAAGATTTAGTGGAAGCACACAAGGATTATTAAAAATTATAATCATAATTAAAAGTGACAATAAGTTGTTAACAATTGGATGTAATTTTGCAAAGGTTTCAAACTAGAAAGATTACGTGTTTATATCTATAAGCCATTAAACAAATCATTTCATTTTAGGCTTGTGAAAATGATTAGTTTTAGATCTTTAGCTATTAGGCTAATTAAGTTGATTCGAATAATTGTCCGACAACTAAGCCATATAATTGGAATCAAGGTCTCATTATAATCCAAATAGTTTCATGACTCGATAGCTGAGATTATCGACTATGAAATAACATATTCTCCACTGCAAACACTAAGAGCAATATGATTGTTTCAAGTACAAGTGGGAGATGTTAGTGTATGCCCTTCAACCAATGGATTAGGACATGAGATAAGTAGTCAATGAACTACATACATATTGTAGACACCTTATTTTGCCTGGGCCTATATTCAAGGTACCAGAGGTCATAATTAAGGCATCATAAGAATCATTTAGATGAGCATGGATCTGTTTCCCATCCTTCTTGGCTTAGGTAAGAGGTTCAGAGAGTCCAAGCTACATAAATTTCATAATTTTGCATGAATGTATCGATATAGGGCCCTTACATCATCAAAATTTAAAATTTCACTGGTTGTATTAATATAAATGAGACTTCTATCGATACATTTGCTTGATGTATCAATACAAGCTTAGCAGTAGCTAAAATTTGATTTTTAGACAAAATGTATCGATACATAATGATTGTATCAATACATCCTGGGAATATATCAATACATCTTTCATTGTATCAATACATTTGGGGTTTTTTGCCCAAATGTATTGATAAAATATGCAATGTATCAATAATCCAGGCAAAATTGATGAGTTCGTAACATTTTTCAACTTTTGCACCATTAATCTTGAAATCTAACTAAACCATATTTTTGGCACCAAAAATCATCAAAATTCATGCAAGACCTCAACATTAGGCTTATGATTAGGTTTAAAAAATTTCTAAAGCCCAAAGTCACTTAAAAATAGGACATTTTTATGGATTGCAAGGTTTATTTAGGGGCATGCTTGGTATTTCTCCACGTTGTAGACCTTCTCAGCCCCCTGCTCGACTACTCTACATGTTAGAACCAATGGAAAAAAAAAAACTAAGCATAGTACTTGGAGTTGTCCCCTAGTACATGAACGAAAATCCCACAATGCCCTCACTTTTAAATAACAACAAACTTGGTACACACTCTTCAAACACTCAAGAAACATAGTAAGCACTATTACATTGAAAACACTCTCCTATTTTGGTAGCTCTCCTTTTATCCCTAAAAAAGCCTCTAAAAATCCTTTTTTTCTTTTTTTTTTCACCCTTCAAAACCCTTTCCTTATTAGACCATAACCAAAAGGTTTTTTTTTTCATCATTTTCTTGTTAACCAGTAGCAAAGAAAGGGAGGAAATTGAGCTTAGATTTTTTGCTCTAAGTAGAGGTGAAAGTTCAAAGCTTTTTGGTATATTTTCTCTCCCTTGCTCCATTTATTTTCTATTTTTAATAATTGCATTATTTTAGTGAGCCATTCATGGTGCCATGATCGTCTTAGGACTTTCATGCATTATTATGGCCTAGGCCACGGTAGTTTTAAGACCTTGATGATTTTTTCTTTTATAATGCTTTGGAGTTGCTTGAATGATCAAACATGCTTCTCTTATTTTGCCAAAAAAACAACCTTTATCTATGCATTTTTAACATGTTCCTTTCATTTTTACATGCTAAACTCATACTTGAATGCTCATCCTATTATACTTTATGCATATTCCTACATTTTTTATAGTTCAATAGGTCTTATAGAATAAAAATTCTATCTTAAAAATTGTAGCATGTTTCTTGGGGTTAAACATGTTCATATCATCATGCATGGCATGATTCTAAATGTCATTTTTTAAGCTAACATTCTCATGCATGTTATTTATATCACCTTGCATTTCGGCCATCTTTTCCATGTTAAAATGTTATCTTTGTTTTTTTTTTGAATGTGCTATCCATGTTCATCTTTACGTATGTTATATCTTATTCATAACATTTTTGCCAAAAATGCTTGCTTGTTTGTTGTAAAAATCTAATTTTTAACCAAAACCCCCCAAGTTATGTCTATGCTACCTCTAATAAATAGAGACTAGCATGGATTTAATGTTTTCACTAAATTGCTCCTCCAATCTTGGGATAAATCAAGCTTTCCAAGTCTAGATTCATGATTAAATAAGCTCAAAAATATTGTTTTCAAAAGTAAAGTAACCTTTTTATTTATTAAAAAT
>JBBYHO010000005.1:22082882-22093780 GCA_038382025.1 Adansonia gregorii
AATTAATTAATAAAAATTTTATTAAAAAAATTACAAGCGCCGGCGTCAGCGGGGTTTATATCGTTAGTGTTGTTAATTTTCTAAAACGTGAGTTTGAAAATCGGTTTTTCAAAAGAAGACAATAAAAATCTTGGAAATCACTGCAACCCGAAAAAAGGACAGGAAAAAGAACAAACAAGCAAAAGATTCCAACAGCTTTATCATCTTCGCTGACAAATCGAGAACGTTATCATTTTCCTTTTTTTTTTTTTGCTAAATATTGAGAATATCGTCACCGCAGTGTCTGCTCCACATAATGTATATTATAGGCAAAATTACATATCGTGGGAAATAGAGATTTTCTTTCTAAATTGAAGGATAATGAAAATTTTTATTTAATTTAAATGAAATAAAAATCTATAAAGATATTATAATTACTGATACACCCTTAAACAATAAGCTTGTGCTTGCCCACCGTCATCGGTAAAAAAATTTCAAAAAACTATTTTTTTTTATTTTTTTAAAAATATAATTAAAGATTTAATATAAAATATATTTTAATTTTTTATTTTTAAATAATAATTTAAAATTTAATATAAAATGTTTTTTAAATAATAATTTAAAAGTTAATGTAAAATATTTTTTTAATTTTTTAAATAATATTTTAATATTTAATATAAAATATTTTTATTTTTTATTATTTTAAAATAATAATTTAAGTTTAATATAAAATATTTTTAATAAAATAATTAGTATAGATTGAGGTTACGAGGGAATTGAGATTTTTCATTAAGAACATCTAGGTCCTTAAATATAATCTGCCTTCTTAAAAAAAATTAAGCCCGCTGCCTTTAGATGTAATTTTCCTATTATTATATTATTTTTTTACCCAACAATTCGTTTTCTTTCACGAGAGAGAGAGAGAGAGAGAGAGAGAGAGAGAGAGAGAGAGAGAGAGAGAAACCCAACAAATTGCGTATTTTATCCTTTGAAACCTATCCATTCCATTCTTAATTTTCCTACCTTCATTGCGATAGTTCATCAATCAACATCATCAATAAAAAAAAAAAGGAAACAGAAAGAAAAAGAAAATAAAAAAAAAAAGAAAAACAAAAGAAAAGAAAAGGCCGTATTATTCATCAACACGTGACGTCCATACTTGTTTTTTTAAATAACGTTTAAGCTTTTTCTCTGCATGAAAATGATTTTTAGATTAATTAAAATCCCCATTATTGTGGATACTTACGATTTAAAGTTTAGTGCAAGTTGGTGACAGATCAATTAGTCCTGTTGTGGCTGTGTTGAAAGACGGGTATTTTATTTGTATCTTTTCTTTGTTTTTTTGTTCTTATTATTTTATTGTTATATTTTAAATCCAGCAACAGCATAACTTTGAAGTCTTGTCTGAAAATTAAAAAAACAAAGGGAAGAAGAGTTTTGAGATTATCCGGTGTGGACATGGCAGCTCGAAGAATCTCTTCATTGCTTACTCGTTCACTCTCTGCTTCTTCCGATGCCTCTACTTCTCTGCTTTCATCTCTAGGTGCCCCCTCATCTCTTTCATTGCTTTCCTTCTTCCCCCCTTTTAGTTTCTTTGTTTTGATTCAAGTTTTTCTTCATCTTTTTCGCTATAATGTTTTCGCTTTGTAAGTTTACTCTCGTTTTTTGATTTAATATAGTAGTTTGTCTTTGGTTGATGAGAAAACTGAAGAGTATAAAGGAAAAAGTTGGTTCTTTTAGTCCTTTGGGTGTGTGTGTGTGCGTGCCCGGGGGGGGGGGGGTTGTGGAGTTTAAGCTTTTTGCTTGTGCAACGAATTTGTGAAGATTTTTTTAATTTTATTTAAAGATCTGATCTTAGAAGCTTTTGTTCAGTATTTAGTATATTTTCTTTCTGATCAGTCGTCTTACAACAATAATAATATCCAAGCGAAGTTGAGTTTTTGTCACGCTGTTTAAAGGAAAAAGGTAAAAAATCAGTATTAAATGCAATCAACTGTGAAAAGCAGAGCAAAGGGAACCTAGCTTTTAACAAGTACCATATCTCCTTTTGGCAATAAATGCATTGGTCTCAGTTTTCTAATCTTTCTAAAATGATTGGAACAGTCATTGATTCACTGTTTGTCAATTAATTTCCTTTTTTTTCTCCTCACAAAATTTGTTATGCAAAAGCTCTACCATCTTTAAAAATGATAAATGTTCCAGGAATAAACAGTGGCAAGAATGGAAGTGTCAAGAGGTTTAGCACCGCAGCAGCCCTGGAGGAACTGATTGTTCCACCTGTTAAAATTTCTTATACTCAGAATTTAATTGATGGGAAATTTGTAGATGCAGCATCGGGTAAAATCTTGCTTCATTGAAGTTAAGAGTTTATCTTTTGTTTTAGTGTCATCAACAAGTTTTGCAAATTAAGCTGATGCTAGATGTTATTTAAACTCTGAACAGGGAAAACATTCCCTGCCTATGACCCTCGTACTGGTGAAGTGATTGCACATGTTGCTGAAGGCGATGCCGAAGATATTAACCGTGCAGTTGCGGCTGCTCGCAAGGCGTTTGATGAGGGACCATGGCCTAAAATGACTCCATATGTAAGAATTTCCCCCTTTGTATCTTTCAATCTCTTTGCATTTCAATTAGAGATGGCTAGATTTCTGATTTGTTAATGCTTTTGTTTCAGGAGCGGTCACGGATACTGTTGCGTTTTGCTGATTTGGTTGAGAAACATAGTGTGGAGCTCGCAGCTTTAGAGACATGGAATAATGGAAAGCCTCATGAGCAGGCTGCTACATCTGAGTTGCCATTGTTCATACGCCTTTTTCACTACTATGCTGGTAGGATCAATGAAAAAATTATTTCTTTTGGTTTGTCTCGCTCGTGTTTTTTTCATGGCTTTTTCTGCAAATGTTCCAGGTTGGGCTGATAAGATCCATGGGCTGACTGTTCCAGCAGACGGACCTCACCATGTTCAGACATTGCATGAGCCAATAGGTGTTGCAGGACAGATAATTCCGTGGAACTTTCCTCTTCTCATGTTTGCTTGGAAGGTTGGGCCTGCATTAGCATGTGGCAATACGATAGTCTTAAAGACCGCTGAGCAAACTCCTTTGACTGCTCTCTATGTCGCTAAGCTGTTCCATGAGGTAAGGATTTTTGTATTACGTTGAGATGTTTATTTCAAAAATCACTTTCACATTTCGACACCATTTTGATCACCGAAGGCACCATCTTGAGACCTTACCTGAATTCTTTATGACAGGCTGGTCTTCCTCCAGGAGTTCTGAATGTCGTTTCTGGTTATGGTCCAACGGCTGGTGCTGCTCTTGCCAGTCACATGGATGTAGACAAGGTATCATAATTCTTCAGTCAGCTTGGAATCTGCTGCCTTCAATTTTGATTCATAAGTACTTATTATGATATAACAATAGTTGACATGATTACATGAATGTAACATGTCTAAAGTCAAAAAAACACAGCATGACATGAATACATTCTCAAAATCTATGTAATACGAATTATAAACATATCAAAATTGATATAAATGTAAAAAAACCTTAAACATGATTATGATACGACAAAATATATTAATAAAATTGCCAGGTAGTGTAACACAAGTTTTCAGTTCATAGAGGAATAGAAATGATAAGGTATATGGATGATGTCCGATACAGTTGAAATCAGTCGACTCTTTGTTGTCTGGTGTGGTCCCTGTTAAATGCATGTAAATTTTTCCCGTAGAATGCACCTTGATTCTGTTTTATTAGTTACGCCTATGGTTCCTAGCCAAAAAAAAAAAAGAAGTTAGCTATGGAGTCCAATGGTACAAAGCCACAATCGTCATGGGGCTATATCTGAATGGTAACTGGGATGAAAGTTTGGGGTGTTGTGTTAGAGTCAGTGACAAAAATAATACCGTAGCAAGAAGATAGATCTCTTAACTTGTTCTGTAAAATGAAACTGTGATTTCACTCAGACATACCTTGCCTGCATTTAGAGTTCAATTTTCCCCTTTCGTGTTGATGTTGAGTTCCTTGTATATGTGCTTTGAAAAAACAATGATTAACACCATTAAAACCTTTTTTTGCAGGTGGCATTCACGGGATCAACTGATACCGGTAAGATTGTGCTTGAATTGGCTGCAAAAAGCAATCTTAAGCCGGTAACATTAGAGCTTGGAGGGAAATCGCCTTTCATAGTGTGCGAAGATGCTGATGTTGATCAAGCCGTGGAGCTTGCACATTTTGCTTTGTTCTTTAATCAGGTTTCTTTGATGAGTTCCTTTTATGCCAAATTTAGGATGCTGAGACACCTTAGACTTATGTAATGCTTCTTTCTTCAGGGCCAATGTTGCTGTGCTGGGTCTCGTACTTTTGTTCACGAACGTGTATATGATGAGTTCCTCGAGAAATCAAAGGCACGTGCATTGAGACGTGTTGTTGGTGACCCCTTTAAGAAGGGTGTTGAGCAAGGTCCTCAGGTACCCCAGCTCGCTCTCTCCTTCTTCGATATGTAACTGGAAGAACTTGGTTTCGTTTGTTTTAACGTAGGATCATTATAAGCTTCTTAGCTAGTTCTTAGTTTTAAGGTGCAATGCTGTCTAGAACCAAATCTTGTACTTGCAAGTTGTGTAATGTATATTTCATCATGTGACAAAAAATTCACGAAGGGCTTGAGCTGTTCTCAATCCATCTCGTAAAAATCTCAGATTGACTCAGAGCAGTTCGAGAAAGTTCTAAGGTACATAAGATCTGGCATCGAAAGCAATGCAACCCTTGAATGTGGAGGTGACAGACTCGGAACAAGAGGCTACTTCATCCAGCCAACTGTTTTTTCAAATGTTAAGGTAAAAAACCTTCATTCCTTTGCAATAAATAATTGTATGATTAGTTATTAATATATTGCCTAACATCATCCGTGCATTCTTATCAATTATAGGATGATATGTTGATAGCAAAGGATGAAATCTTTGGTCCAGTGCAATCTATCCTTAAGTTCAAGTAAGTGAAAAACTTCTCTTTCTCATATTCCTGACTATAATTGAATTGCCACAATCCTGTTCGACCTCTACCTAAATAGATGAAATAATTTTAGCTTGAAACCGAAAACAATTGGTCATGCAAAGAGAAAAACATATCCCTTATCCCATGCAATATGAAAAACAAGCTCATATGTATCATCTTTTTTATTTGACGTTGGAAAATAAAATTGTACCAGGGATCTCGATGAAGTAATTCGAAGGGCAAATAAGACCCGGTATGGTCTAGCAGCAGGAGTTTTCACCAAAAATATAGACACTGCCAACACCTTGACAAGGGCATTGAGGACTGGGACAGTTTGGGTTAATTGCTTTGATGTGTTTGATGCTGCAATTCCTTTTGGTGGGTACAAGATGAGTGGCATTGGCAGGGAAAAAGGGATCTACAGTCTCCATAACTATTTGCAGGTGAAGGCAGTTGTTACTCCTTTGAAGAATCCAGCATGGTTGTAATTTTTCTCAGATATCCCCACCTTTGGTCCTTGTGCCTTTGCAAAAACCCTTTTGTTTATAACACAATAAAGTTAACACACGAGCTCAGTTCTTAATATCATGCAGTGGGAGGCATCAGTTGATGAAAAAAATCATTGTCTTCTCCGTGATTGCTCAAACATCGTGCTGCATGTCTTTACATTTGTTGCTATATAAAATTGTTATGTTACGTTCGACAATTCGTGTATTTATTTAATATTGATGTATTTTATCATGTGATAATTTTATTTAATATATTTTATAGTTATATAAATTTTGATAAATTAATAATATTAGATTTACATGACTCAAGTAATAATTAAGTGGATAAGGATAATTATTGAATTATAATTAAGATTATATTATTCAGATAAATTTTATTCAAGATAAAAAAAATTGTAGGGATATGAGTTAAAAGGTAATTAAATTTTATAATAGTTACTAATTAAAATATAAAATTTTTAACAATAATATATAATTTTAATTAGTCATTTAATATAGATTATTAATTTATTTTATAAAATTATTTATGCATTATTTTAAGATAATTATTAAAAAATAAAAAAATAAATTAAAAAGCTTAATAAAAATAATTATGTTCATAAACTTCAAATAAAATCACGTTTTTAATTAATAATAATCAAAGGCACGTTCCTTAAATTTTGAATATGGTATCAAAATCAGGTTTTCTGCTATATTATTCAGATTATTGAGATGCATTCCTCGAAAATAATTACGATGCATGTATTTGTCTGACTCATACTGATTTTGCATGAATTTTGATTAAAAAATTCTTGATTAATTTCACTAAGTTTTAGGCTGCAAAATTGTTCGAAAATTTTTATTTTTAAACATCTCAATCATGTATTTGTGCATTAAAGCGAGCCTACAAGAGAAGGTTCAGTATGTTCTGGGCATGAAATCCAGGGTTTAATTGTTTAATCTTATTTTAGATTTGTAAACCAATAACTGGGCGAGCTGAATTTTGCGACAACCACTCGTTCGTTTGAAGAGTGTTTATAGAATAAAATACGCTAAATAATATATATATATATATATATATATATATATGGATAGGGGGATGTCATTGAATTTTGATCTTATCGATGAAAGCCATTGGAAACCGGAATTCTTGAAAGTCTAAAGAACATGAGGTGTAATGACGTAAGGACATTGGACTGTCAGGCCCGCCATAATGCATGCTTTTGGGGACGACGCATACCCTGCTTGAGGACCCCATCCAGATTCTTTTTATACCAATTTGTTTGTCCACATCACAATTACGAGTCCGATATGGGTTTGAATTAAGAATTTTTTTATAAAATATTTATTATTTAATGTTTACGTATTATTAAATAATTAAAATATTTGATGTATAAATATTTTAAAATTTTATTTTATAATAAGATATTTTAAAATTTTATATTAAAATTTAATTGGTAATATATGTTCTCTTCGTAAAGTGGTCAATATTTATGTATTAAGCCTCGAGTTAAGTTTATAGTTCGATTTATTTAGTTAAAATATATATTTTACTAATTTGGCGGTATCAATTTTAACAGTTATATGCATTATTATACTATGAAATTTATTTATTTATAAATATTATATTGATCGTAGTCACATTTTATTAAAGGATGCATTTCATGGAATGCATATATGTTATGTTATGATTTTCAAAAATGTTATATTATGACAATATTAATTTTCCATTGTATCATGTAAATTTTTATTACATCAAGATTTGACGTTATTGTTAAAAATCTAAATTAGTAGCTTGGAATTAGTCATAATATTTTTAGTTACAAGATTTGAATGAGTTAGTGGTTATTTAAAATAAAAATTTTTTTAAATAATTATTATACGATAAATGATATTTATAAAGTTTTATGCCATGAAATTTACTTGGATTTTTTTTTTGAGTTTTAAATCAAGTATACAATTATTTATAGTATTGCATATATTTTATTATTATTGAGAAACTATATCAATTATTTGGGATTAGTCATAGCATTGTAAATTGATTGATTAGTTAAAATTAATAGTTATTTAAAATAAAAATTTTTTAAATAACTACATAAGAAAAATAACATTAATATGCAATTATTTATCCTATAATTACAATAAGTTAGTATGATTTAATATTTTATTTCACTATAATTATTTTTAATTTACAATAAAGATTTTTGCATATATGCAAGATATCATTATTAAAGTTCTAAATCATTTGTTAAAGAGTAGTCACAATATCTTAAGTTGATTGGATTGGATAAAACTGTATAGTTATTTAAAATATACTTTTTTTCTTTAAAAAACTATAAAAATAAAATGATATCGATAAGAAATTATTGTGGTATGCAATAAATTTTAATGCATACCTATTAGATGTTATTATTAGGACTCTAAATCATTAGCTTATGAGTAGCTATAATAGTTTAAGTTGATTTATTTAGGTAAAATAATAGCTATTTATAATAAAGCATTTTCTTCAAATAACTACATAAAGAAAAATGATATCTATAAAGACCTATAGTGTGAAATTAATTATTTGACCCCACAAAGAGATAATTAATTATGTAAAATGGTTAAAAGATAAAACAATATAGCATCAAAGTTAATCTTTCCTAGACTCACAGGTACGTATTATTTAATTTCAGTATTTTAAAGTTATTATTTTATTATTAAAGTTATATAAATTCATATGTATGATGCACATCTACCCATAAGAATGTTGGGATTTATATTTGAATATAAAGTGACATATTCAATTAAAGTATAATTTCCTTGCATTTTGCAGCAATTTTTACTAGTATGATTGATAAAGATGCTAGCAGAAATGTGTAGACACTAAATTTTGTTCAAGCCTTTTCCCCAATAAACCTAAAATATTCGAGATAGAAAATTAGGTACTCATTCCGGTGGAGGTCGACCCCTTTACAAGGATTAAATGGTTTTAAGACCTCTTCAGTCATATCAAAATGACTACAGGTGCACGTGATAGAAAAAATATCATTTCGAGTGATGACCTTGGATAAAAAGAAGAATATTAAGGTACAAAATTAGCTTTTAGATTTATTCTTTTACAATTTTGAAATTTATTTTGTGGATGTTATTGCAGTCAAATTTTACACTTTTAGAAATTTTTTTGAGAATTTTTTGTAAAATTTGAAAAGTTGATTGCCATATATTTTTACCAATACCCGTATGGTATTATGTCGATACTCACAGCATAAAATAAAAAATATTCAAGAAAAAAATTAATATATTGACATTTTATATATTGACATTTTATATCACGAGGTGTGAAATTAACAAATTTATCTATTAATTTTGAATTTTTAAATATACCATAAGTCTCTGGTTGTATAGTAGAACTTGTTCCAAAATTCAAGTTTTTATCTTTATTATTTCCACCAATTAATGCTTGGAGCAAGGTGTTAAATTCAGTCCATTTTTCTGAAGCTAGATTTATTTTTGGAATTTTTTCGTTTTCAAAGTATAGAGTTTTCTATTTCATAAATTTTTTAGTGTGATTTTTTTAAGTTTAAAATTTTTAAAATTCTTCAAATATTTTCATTAATTTCATATTAATTCAGTTTTAAAATTTTAATTCATTTTATGAGTTTTGAATTTTTTTTAAATGTTAATTTTTTTCCTAAAGATTTTTCTAGTAAAATTTTATGAGTTTGAAATTTTTAGTTCTTTTTTCCTACACATAAGACCTCTTAAAATTTTCTTTTATAATTCAACATTTGAAATTTTTAGAAGAAAATTTTATTATTTTATTTTTTGGCTAAAGTTTTTTAATGGGCCTAAAACTTTCAAATTTTATTAATAGGCTCAATAACCCCATTTATTTCTCAATAAGCCCAATAAGCTTTCCAAACCCATTTTGATTTTTTATTAAGTCCATTTTATTCTATACAGGCCTAACAAACTCATTAACTTTCCATAAAGGCCAATTTTGATTTCATAACAAAGCCCAATAGTTTTTTCTTTCTCCAAAATTTTTATTAATTCTTTTGGATTCAAAATTTTTGTATGAAAATTTAAATGATTAAATTCATAATTAAATTTGCTAATTTATAACTTTTAAATTCGTACAATTTAGTCATTTTACTTCAATTTATTCAATTTTCATGAAAATTTGCAATTATAATTTTACTTATTCTTGTATTCTCATAAATTTACGCATATTTATTTTAATTTCAAAATTTTATAATTTAATTATACGAGATTTAATTTAATTGTGGTTAAATTTTATCGTTAAGTTAAATATTATACAAAATAGAATTTTTCTTCTCTTATCTTCTGTATAATGATGTCATGCATGATTTATCATGCATTATGACAAATTTTATTAATTAAATCTTATCACCATAAAAAAATCTAAAAAAAAAAAGTTAATTTAACATAATAGAAAAAAGTCTAGGCCATTCAGCCAAGGTGAATTCTCCATCACCTTGGTTGAATCCCTTTCCTTATTTATAGGAAAAGGATTGTTCAAGATGAGGCCTTATGCTTTCATGAAGAAAAAAACCACTAAAAAATACTAAAATTTTCTACGCTATTAAGCTTTTAAGATGGTTTTTCTTGCAAAATCTTTGGATTTTTATTCATTTCATTCATTTTTCTTTCTTTAGTGAGCCAAGTCATGCTTGTGCTCATAGATTTTGATCCATATTTAAAGGTCAAGTATGAAGGCCATGAGAAAAGTTCAGTGATTTTAATATTTAATTTGATTTTTGGTAGTAATAATGTGATTTTCATCATGGAAATATATATTTGTTGTGGAAATGATGTTGTGATATTGTGTACATAATTTTGGACTATTTTCCTTGACATTTTCATGTTGGTTGATGATGAATCAAGTTGATATGTTTATTATTTTTTATGTTTTTATGACATACCTCTATGTTAATATTTATGAATGTGTGAGAAAAAAATTGTTTTTGGTGGTTATATGGTGTTGGCCGAATTTGTTAGTATGCTTGAAATACATACTTCAATATTTCTCTCTCCTAATCATTAATAAACATAAAGTTTTATTGTTAATGCAAATATTATAATTGATTTTACGGTTTCTTTTAAGTAGATGTACATATTTTATATCTTTCTTGTACATATGATAATAATGTAATTGTGATTTTTCTTCAATACAAAGTCATAAAAATATTTGTAATTTTCTTTTTATTAATTATGTGGGATTAGTTACCAAATAATAAATTATGTTACCAAATTCTATTTTTGAATTAATTTAGTATTTCTTATAATCGATAATCTATAATATATATAAAATACGAATGAGGAAAATTTTTTGAATTGACAAAAATAGCCATTGTTATTCACTAAAATTTTAAACTGCGATACTAAATTCTTTTAATATTAGTAAGACTTATCAAGAACCTTAATTTGTTGT
>JBBYHO010000005.1:22096417-22121009 GCA_038382025.1 Adansonia gregorii
TTGCGCGTGATATTAGTCAGGAAATTATTGGTCCACGTTAATGGCCGATTGCCCCTGCCAGCACTCAACACCATTGCTTAGTTTAATCAGCAGTCATCAGCTTGAGTTTTGGCCAAAAACTCAAAAGTTTTATTTATTGAAGATCTTCCAAACTTTTGCACGACTCGTATCTGAATCTGGTATATGTGCATAGGATAGCGACATCTTACCGGACAGTTTTGGTTTTTTTTTTTTTCTTAATTTTCTTATCCATAAATAAGTAAAGTTCAAGTTCACACAGCTATTGGACGTCTGCTATTGAATTTTTTTCATGGTTCTGTCGCCCTTAGGACATGAAACATGTAGAAGAATGATTGGTGAAGGATCTTACAATAATGCTATTGACCCTTAATGGCACACTGTTGATTTGGAAATTTTACGTATCTTTTCCAGCTCTATAATTAGCTGTTGTCTGCCCATTGTTTCATCTCTTTTGACCTTAAAATCATGTCGGTTGAAGATTTGAACCCCAAATTAATATCCTTTCTGTGTATACTTTGAACTACTTCCTTTTTATATTTCTCTTCCTAATATAACAAAAGAAACATTATCTGTCGCACCCCCTACTCTAACTATGATTTAGCAACGTTTTAAAATCGTTATAAAATATCCATTTGTCGTTACAATTTTTTTAAAAAAAAAAGAAAAAAAAGGTTGTTGCCCCTACCTTGTTTGTTTGCAAGTAAAAAATGAAGGTATGCGCAACGATTTTTATCATGTCATAAGTCATTTTAAAATATGCTTATTGCAACAATTTATTCTCGTTGCTAAATAATTTTTATTTAAAGACATTCTTTTGGTTGCCTAATAATTCTTTGCAACACAAAGATATTTGTCGCAAATAGCATTTGGCGACAGTTTTGATTTTTATCATAGCAATAGTAATCTTTTACAGCGACTATAATTTTCATAACAAAAGTTATTTGGTTGCAACGCATAGACTACAATCATTACCAAAATTTTTTGTCACTAATAATTTTAGATCTAGACGGTGAGATTAACTTCAAAATGATTAAAAATAAAAGTGGTAGTCAAATTAAGTATTGTAATAAAGAGATTAATATAAATTATGAGATATATATTTGAATATAAAAATGTAACACTAACCGTAAAATAAGAAAAAAAATAATTATTAAGAATATTAATTTAAAAATATATTGATAAATTATTTATATTTTTAATACATATTATTTTATGTAGTGATTTAAATATTTTAATTAGTTAATTTATTATTTTATAATTATATAAATTTCTTTATAATATTACATTATATGAAATAAAAAATATATATATAAATAAATAAATAATTAAAGAAAAAAGAGGGATAACTATACCTCCAAAGTAGGGCTCAATGAATGGAATAGGTGTACTCCAATGGAGGAAAATGCAAATGCACCATGTGGTGCTGTAGGCATCAGTGGGGGGGGGGGGGATTTGTCCAAATGCACCTTAATTATTGTTGAATAATTTTATTAACTCTGATGATGAATATTGTTTGCAAATCTTTTTCGTATTTTTTTCAAAACAATTATATTCATTTGATAACGACTGTTACTGCTCCAAGATATTTCCACAACAGGATTTTTTTATGCAAAAATAGACTTTTGCAACAACTTAGACAGTAGTTTCTAAATCATTGTCCTATAAACAAATATAAAATAATAGTATATGATTACTAGTAGAATTCATAAAAATGAGTCACTGTTATAGTTTACAAAATTTTTTTATACCATGCATCATCTCTAGAGTAAAATATTACAAGACAAAAAATGAAAAAATTAGTTAAAATGATCAAAATGATTATAGTAAGTTGATCCTTAGAGCAAACATAACCATATATTTTAAAGTTGATATATATATATATATATGTATCCAATCTTCAAATAGGATTTCTTTTGGATTCTTAAGTTTTGAAAATGTATTATTGTAAGTTAAGACAATTAAGTGGCTTCAAAGAATTGTGTTTCTTTCACATAATCAAAGTAACGATCAAAATAAACATTTCCATTATTGATGCATTCTAACGCAAGAGGTAGACATGCAACCGTGCATGCATAATATTAACAAAAATCGTTTAGTTTTGAGTGTGCATATGGTCATTCTAATAGTATATTTTCTGCAGATGTAAGACCACTTATAGATATGTATATCTCAATCAGTTTTAGTTATGTGATTTTGAGAGGAAAAAGTTAATGTTTTCTAAGCTCAAATTAATATTTCATTTTAATGAATCCAAAGTTTAGTTAAGTTAATTTATGCAGCCAATTAATATCTACCAGATCTGAAATTCGAATCTCATTATTTGTAACATTTCTTCTATCCTTAGACTATGGCCTTTTTTGTACAAAAAAATATATATTTCATCTTTACAATGGTTATTTGTGGTGAGAAAAATAATGACACTGAAATTTGATATTCATAAGTATTTAAATTTATAAGTCATTATTATAATTTTATCAATATCTTTTTTTTTTCTTATTTTTGCATAATTTAATCAATATTATTTTTTTTTTGCATAATTCTTCTTTAGATTTCTTTTACTAAGTTTATGCTTATTATTATTGAAATTGGTTATTTGTTACTGTGGTTGAATTAATTTACAATGTTGTTTAAATAATACGTTTTATTTTCTTTTCTCTAAGAAAATGAATTACTTAAAAGCTAAATTAAGCTAATATACATTTAGTTCAGTTTTTTTTTTTTTGTAATTTTATAAAATATGTATCCGTAATATATAAAAAATATAAACATAAAACTATTAAATGCTAAAAAATATTCATAAAAATTAAAAATAAAAAATAAAAAAAAGGGCCCTTGGTTACCGACTGGCTGCCAAGGTATCCCGTGGGGTCCCTTAAGCTGCGGAGATATAAATATAAAGGTATAGAAGATTTATTCAAAATTTTTATATTTTTTTAAAAAAAATTATTTATCTATAATAAATAATAAATGGAAATAAAAATAAAAATGAAATTATTAATGAAAAAGAAATAAAATAAATTTTTATCTAAAAATAGATGAAAATGAAAAGTAAGAATTTATGCCTTAATATTACGAATCAATTGATACCAATTCAATTAAGAAAATTACTTAAAAATTAAAATAAATTTAATAGAAAAAATAAAATAAAAATATTTTAATCTTTTAATTTATTTACATCTATTTTTAAATTAAAAAACAACTCACTCATATAAAAAAAACTATCCATATCTAACTAAATTTATTTATTTATTTATTATTTACTTTTTAAACACTCACAACGTGAGCTTTACAGATTCTAATTTTATATATATATATATATATATATATATATCTTTTAATCCATAGGAATACCTTTACTCAATGATTTTTACAATTTTTAGGTAACATTTATTCAATAAAAAATAATGCAAAAGAAATAAAATAAATTTTTATCTTTAACCTGGATGAAAATAGAAAGAGACCTCATAAGATACTTTTAATCTATCTGCTAATATATGAATTCTCTTATTGTTTTAATTTTATTGTCGTTAATAATACATTGAATAAATTATAATACCAAAAAATTACGTAAATTTATAATTAAAATTAAATTAATATGATAAATTATACAAATTATCCCAACTTGATGGTAACTTTAAAAGTCAGGCATAAATATAAAATAATACAAATATAAAAATCTTATTTATTAAAAAAATTACGATAAATATTAAAATTTAATTCATTTAGATTATATAGATATTCATAATTTATATTAATATTAAAAATAATAAAATATAAACCTAACAACTAATAATGATAATCTTAAAAATTATTGACTGGTTAACCTTAGCCTATTCAATTTTTAACCCATCATTCCAATATTAATATTAGTTAATTTGCCTCACTTCCTCAATAATAGAACCCACTTATATATATATATATATATATAAATTTTCAAAAAAAAATAAAGAACCGATTATTATATAACACGTGATATAAAATTAAGAGTTATTTAAATAATATCACATATGAAAATAATACGAAAAAAATAACTAAAACATAAAATGACACAAAAAAATAACATAACTACTACATAAATATAAAAATGAGTCGAAATTAAAAAAAAAGAGAGACAAAATTCTAATAATGGAATAATGCCAATAAGACCTGACACTTTTCCGACATAACATGAAAAATAATAAAAATATAATACAACACAAAAAAAAATACTAATAAAACATAAATGCATGAATACATCAACATATATATATCGCAAATTATTAACTTGTTGATTTATATTTAATAGCTTACATACAATTAAGATAAGAAAATATAAAACGAATCAATAGATATATTTTTTCAACCTCAGTCTACTTTTTATTACAAAATTATATCTCAATTGATTTATTCTATATAAAAAAGTTGTAAATTAAATAGAAATTATTATTTTTCCCATTTTATTTGTGCTTTTTTTTTTTTTTTGCAAACAACCAACTTTGACTTTTATTCTTTAAAATATTGTACTTAATTAAAATTAAAAAAATATATATTTTAAAATTTTTAAAATTCAAAATCTGCAAATCTTATTTTCATAGTTTTCAGTTTTACAATTTTATTAAAAAGAATATCAAAGTTAAGTTAGCATGATCTAAAAAGTCAACAATGATAACCATATATATATATATATATATATATATTGCTTATTGTGTTCGGTGATGTACAGAAAATAGGGGGAAAAAAGGCTAGAGATAAAATTAAAAATACAGATTACTATTTAAAATTGAATAATTATTTTTCCTTTTAACATCTGGAAGGATGGGATTTGAAGGAAGAGAAAAGAAATAAATTCATCAAATAGCTTTTCCCTCTTAGAGGTAAAACTAGAAATATCAATATAGCGGCTGTATAATATAAATATGATTAATATAAAAATAAAAATAATATATAAGATAATAATTTTGATTATTAATGTATTTTTTACAAAAAAATTAAAAAATAAGGGAAATTAACTGTATATGTATAAAGATTATAATAGTTTAGATTTCTTTAAATATTTTTCTAGTATTACCATCAGAAGAAAATGTTAAATGACACATAATTAATATTAGGAGTTTTTTTTGATTTTTTGAGAAGAAAATTTTTAATTAAATATTATGTAAAATATAATAATGTTTAGTGAAAAAATTAAAGAGAATCAAATTACAAGTGATAAAGTTTAAAATTGACGTTTTTACAAATTAATCATATAGAGGTTGCCAACATTAGAAATGTTGAGAGCCAAAATAAAATTTTCTCTTTCTTTTTTTTTTTTATTTCTAGTTAAGAAATACAATGTCCAATTAGATTTGCATGAATCTAAGGTGGGTCAAATTAGAATTTTACCTTTTTCCTTAAGAAAAGGCTAGTGTCGTTGGATTCTCACTAAATTTAGTGGCGCCATGACCCCTACTGGCACCTAAATTCGCCCCTGTTCCCCCTTATTTCCCTCTTACCAAACAAAATAGAATAGTTTTTTTTTTAGTATTAAGGAATTTGGATTATATATCTGATCTAATCGCAGACAGGTGTATATATTTTCATATAGCTGTACATTTAAGCATGGCTGTAGGTATTATATTAATACATAAAATAATAATTGGTTAATCTGTCTGAAAATGGAAGGTTCATTCTAGGATTTATGGTTTTACACTAATGAGATTGACATATTTGTAGTTTACAACTTGCTAAGTAATGGTGTATTTATATGATTTTCTGTCAATTAATAATATTTAATTAACAAACGTTCCTTCTTCCAGCAGCAAGTGCAACCAACCAAATCTCAAGCCCTTAAAAGTTTGCTTTTGAATATTCAGACATGCCATTGCCCAGTTTCCCGGGTAACATGCCTTATTCTCATTGGCCCAGCTGTCCTTGGTCGGTTTGTTGGTCCCACCAACTGTCATCAGCAGGGCAGCTGAGCCGAGCTTAGCTGAGCTGAAGGAGGCCTGATTCCGTACGAACCCCAAAGCCAATGGCTAATTCTTTTGTCTTTTTCCTTATCCATAAACCCAATGGCTAATTCAAACCTCAAGGAATCAAAGCATCCATTTCTCCGATTATTTTATCAGCTTCCGAGAAGCAACCTAAACAACTTCAAAGCTCCACGTGTCTCTCAATACGTGTCGTCAATCTGTGGCGCCAAATCTATCCCCCTTGTCTTCTCCCGGTCAGCTCAGCGGAAACAGGCGGACATGTAATGCCTGTAATCTGCCACGTGTCCATCAAGATTTTGTAGTTAACTGCTTCCTATATTTTGGACTGGATAACCTGAAAAACTCCAGTTTACCAAGTATCAAAAAACCCGAGGAAGATTTTAGGTTGTATGTACGTAAAGAAACAGAGTCCTCCGTTCTTTTCTTGAACTTTTTGATTCAATCCCATCAATGATACGAAAATTCGATCAAGTTGAACGCCGAATTTTCTCATTTCCGGCTGTCCATCCTTGCGAAGCAGTTTCTCCGGCGACCCTTCTCGGCTCCTTGATCATTCTTTCTCAAAATATCTGTCATTACCAGCCCGAATTCTTCGCTACTCAAAGAAGAAATGCCCGGGAAACGATTCGGCAAATTGGGATCCTCCTTGTGTTTTTCGAGGAGATTCATGATCGCGGTTTAGCTGTTCCTGAGTCGGCCGTGCTATGCTTCTCTGAGCTTCATCTTACGTCCCAGAAAATTCGGTTCTTGTTGGAGGATTGCTCGCGAGAAGGAGCAAGGCTATGGATTTTAATGAAGTCAAAGATGGTGGCCACTCAATTTCGAGTGCTTATTCGAACTGTTGCTACTGCACTTGATGTTTTGCCATTGAATTTGATAGATGTTTGTGGTGAAGTGAAAGAACTGGTTGAGTTGGTAGCGAAGCAGGCACGGAAGGCGAAAATTGACAATGACCCTGATGATGAAAGAGCCATGAGACGAGTTCTTTCTGTTTTGGATCGATTTGAGAGGGGAATTGAGCCTGAATTTCAAATCCTGAAATGGGTTCTTGATTATCTTGAGATCAAAAGCTGGAGTGATTGCAACAAGGAAATCAAATTCTTGGAAGAAGAAATTAGCTCTCAATGCGTTGAAGGTGAAGAAAGAGAGGTACCTTTTCTAAGTAGTTTGCTGGGGTTGATGAGCTACTGCCGGGGAATGTTATTCGATGCATTGGATTATCAAAATGCTGACCAAACAGACGAAAGATGCAACATGGAGATACTCAGTTGCTTGAATCCTGAAGATTTTCGCTGTCCAATTTCACTCGAAATAATGATTGATCCGGTCACTGTCTCGACTGGGCAGACATATGATCGGTCTTCGATACAAAAATGGTTGAAAGCAGGGAATACGATCTGTCCCAAAACAGGGGAGAAGCTAACCAATACAGAGTTGATACCAAACACAAATCTCCGCAAGCTAATCCATCAGTTTTGTGCAGATAATGGGGTCTCTCTCACCAAAAAAGGAAAGAAAAGTCGCGACATAACCGGGACAATTGTTCCAGGCAGTCCAGCTGCTGCGGAGGCAATGAAGTTTCTGTCGAAGTTCTTGGCGAGAAAGCTGATTTTTGGACCCAGTGAGCAGAAAAACAAGGCTGCTTATGAGATTCGTTTGCTTGCGAAAGCAAACATCTTTAATAGGTCATGCTTGATTGAAGCTGGAACGATCCCACCGCTTTTAAACCTCCTATATTCGTTCAATACGTCCATTCAAGAGAATGCCATTGCAGCTTTGTTGAAGCTCTCAAAGCATGCTAGTGGCAAGAAAGTGATCGTTGAAAGTGGGGGATTGAGATCAATTCTCGCAGTCCTTAAGAGGGGAATGAGTTTGGAAGCCAGGCAAATAGCTGCTGCAACAATATTTTACCTTTCTTCAGTGAAGGGATACAGGAAATTGATTGGAGAAATGGGTGAGGCAATCCCAGCACTTGTGGATCTGATCAAGGAAGCTACAGCTTGTGGGAAAAAGAATGCAGTTGTAGCACTTTTTGGACTTATTTTATGCCCTGGGAATTGTCAAAGGGTGCTAGATGCTGGAACTGTTCCATTGCTCCTTGATATTATAGCTTCATCAGACAAACATGAGCTTGTAGCAGATTCACTGGCTGTTCTTGGAACGTTGGCCGAGAATCTCGATGGGACATTCGCAATTCTCCGGGCTTCATCATCTTTGCCACTAATAACCAGGATTTTGCGGTCTTCAACATCTCAAGCAGTTAAGGAGCATTGTGTTTCCATCCTACTGTCATTGTGTAACAATGGTGGTGAAGAGGCCATTGCAGTATTGGCTAAGGATCCTTCGGTCATGAGTTCCCTATATTCGCTTACAACGGATGGCTCAACTCATGCAAGCAAGAAAGCTCGCTCACTGATAATGATTCTTCACAAGTTCCATGAAACAAGCTCATCTGGACAAGGGTGTCGACCATTCACACATGAACAATCGCTTCATGTTTGGTAGTGAATCAAGGATTCGTTTCATTTTCTCCTTGTAAATATTATATACATTCGATCGTTGTTTGGGTTCTCTCATCTCTTTGGTCATTAGGATTTGAATGCCAAGACATTAGCTCAGTTTTTGCAGGAGCTAATGACCACATCTATCCTATACTTTTATTATAAACTGAAATTTTGTATCATAATTCTTTTTTATCAAATAAATAATTAAGATTGTGTGTAAGAGAAGTGAATGAATTGTCTTCCTTAGTACATTCCAATTCTTTTTCAATTTTTGTACATTAGAAACAAGCGACCAATAAAATCCCATGGAAGGAAAATGTTCTTGCCACTTGTAGCTTTTGGTTTTGCCTTTTCCATTATTTATATCCTTTTTTTATTTTATTTAAAGTTTTTCAAATAATTTTATTATAAATTATATAACAATAACAAATAATTTCTATAAATATTTAATAAACTAATTAATATATATAGATAATATATAAATAATTAATTAATTTTATAATCAAATAAATTACTAGTAAATGAACAAAAATAAACATCTTTATAACTAAGTAATTAGCTAAAATTAAAAACTATATAATTAACAAACTATTAGATATTTTTAATTTAGAATGTGTTTATGCATTATTATTTTTCTAAAAAATAATCATATAAATAAAACATAATGTTAATAAATAATTGAATAAATAATAAATATATAATCAATTTATTTATTAATTAAAGAAAATAATTACATAAATGAAAAGTACACATACATAACTAATTATAAAAAAAATATTAAAAATCATTAAGTGAATAGATATCGCTTTGTTAAATTTCAATATATGTACATATAATATTATCAGTTTTTGAGAGAAGCATTATTTGTCATAAAAATTATCATTTTTATTCATAATTTTAGTACTTTTCAATTTTTTATTAAAAAAGAATTATTTAATATAAAAAATAGTTTCGTTTAACTATTAAATTCATAAATATCAAATATACCATATAGTCAATTATATATAAACTTTAATTTATATTTTTATTGGTCATTATATTTTTCATTACACTTTAATTCATTGTTGGTATATATTATTATTGCTATCTATATACATATTATATAATTGATTTTAATTTTTTTCATCATAATAATTGATTTATTTCTAATTTTGTTCTCCCTGGGATGAGATTGCATTGAAGTTTTTAAGATTTTTGACTAATTGTTGGTTAGTTATAGTAACCTTCATTCCTAGTAGTGCTTTAATGATATACCTTAACTTCCTTTACCTTTTCTTGATTACCTTGAGCTAGACCTGCTCGTGGGTCGAGCCAGACCGAGTCAGATTCAGATCAGATTTGAGCATAGTATTAACATTAAATATGCCTATCTAAGCCTAGCGCGGTCAAAATATGGGCCTCAAATTTTACCCAAGCTCGTCCATATTTGTAAATAGATAGTCCAAGCCTATTTAAACTCACCCATATTATTTTTTTTATAATTTATTTTTTAAAATATATTTTTTTAAATTTAATTTTTATTAATTTAATAATTTTTTTATTAAGTTTATAAATATAAATAATTTAACTTAGCTTTTAAAGTTTACACTATAATATTATATATATGTATTGTTTATATGATAAAAATTACATAATGCATAAAATAAAAATAAAAATAAAAATAATATAATATAATAGTAAATTGGGTCGAGCCAGGCCGGGCTCGAGTTTTGAAAGTCGAACCCAAAAGCTGGCCCATTTTTTAATCGGGCCTATTTTTTTTTGTCTAGGCCCATTTTTCGGGCCTATTATGTTTGTCCAAATCCTCTCAAATTTTGGGCGGACCTTCGGGCTCGGGTGGGTAGCCCGACCTTTGAGCAAGTCTACCTTGAGCCATCTTTTGTAACATTCATTATCATATTTTCCTTCTCTTTGCTTTCCTCTTTCTATTGCTTTATGGTAGATGCAATTGCAAATTATTGAAGGAGCTTCACTATCCATCTTGAGTGAAAAGTGATGTAAGAGTCTACCTTGAACCTCTGTTATGGGCTGTATTAATCAACCCAGGCCCAAGGACACAAGTTACATGGATAAACTTGACCCACAAAACTAGAAATACTTAGAGAATTCTAAAAGACCAAATCTACTTGAAGTTTCTAAAAGCTTAAAGTTCAATTAAACATAACTATACTAGCTTACTTAAAACTATATGGAAATAGAGTTGATAGAATTTAAGCTTATCTAGGATTCTAGATTTTGTAGGTAAATGTAATCTTAGCTGCCCATTAGATTTGATTTGGACTATTGATGTATGAGGAATTCAACTATAAATAGATACCTCCCAGCTTTATTTGCATCATCAAATACTTAAGTAATACATTGAGCATTTATCTCTGTTATCTTTATGTTCTTCTTTTCTGCTTAGCTTTATTAAATTTTTAGCTTTAGTGCCTTAGAAGAATTTGGGTTATCGCTTTAAGTGTTTAAAAGCTGAGTTAAGCATATAAGGAAGTGATTTCTAAACCTAAGGTCATATGGTAGGCTAAAGTCCAGACTCATGATAGTTGGTATTAGAGTTTGTGGTTCATAAAGGTGCTGATTGTAGAGATGGTATTTTAAGGAAAAAAACCAAACATATAAGGTCTTAGAGACACGTAAGAGAGGAAAGAAGGCAAATAGTTTAAGACATGTTTTATCAGCCATGGATGGCAAGGTGGTTAAACTCAAGGTGACTGTCATGGATTTGCAAGAGAACCTTAAGAACATGGAGAGCTGCATCAAAGAGCTAGACTCCACGAGAAGGAGCTGAAGGAAGAGATGCAAAGTGTTCTCAACTTGGCGATAGACATTCTCACTCAGAAGAATGAAACCCTCGAACATGGTAATGCCATGATGAAGCAGATGGAAGAACTCATAAGAGAGCTTTCATCATGCAAAGCAACTATTGGTAGTAACATGTTAGCCATAACACCCAAACACAGAATAGAGACCCTTGAGCCAAAATAGTTTAAGGGGACCAGGTCTGTGAAGAATGTAGATAACTTATTGTGGGGTAGGAGCAATACTTCTGTGCAATAAGCATTAAAGATGATGCCACTAAGGTAAATGATTCCTTCATGTATTTTACAAATGTTGCTCTTTTATGGTGGCCTTGTAGATACAGTGATGAAAAGCATGGAAAAATAGTTATGGCACTTGGAAAGTGTTCTAAACTGAGTTCAAGTAACAATTTTACCTAAAGTATATCAAAGATAAGGCATGTGCTAAGTTGCGATGACTTACTCAACAAGGCACAGTTCGAGATTATGTTCAAAGACAGCGAACTTATATTAGAATTTTAGATTTGGAAGAGAATGAGGCATTTTTCTCGCTCATGGATGGCTAAAACCCCGGGGAAAATAAGAGTTGGTGTTTAGGATTTGACTAAAGCCATGACAATAACTAAGTCTTTGATTGAGCTAAGCATAAAAAAGTTAGACAAGTAAAAATTTTCTAAGCCCAAAGACAAGGGAATAATGAGGGAGACAAAGATTGAAAGCCCAAAAATGGTGATGGAAAGCTAAAGTCCAACAAGCCATGGATAAAAAAGAAAGACAAAGAGCTAGTGAAGTGTTCCTTATGTGATAGTCTATAATAGATATGAGATTGCCCAAAACATGCCAGGCTTTCTTCCATCAACAAGATAGATGATAAGCCCAAAAAGAAAACCCTAAAGCTTGGTTCAATCATGAGTTCTATTAAGACAAAGAGGTGCCAAAAATGGAAAAAGGTTGATATTCGTGGACATCACCATCATAAGCAGAAAGATAAGTTTCATAGTTGACATAGAAGCATCAGATCTATTCATGTCCAAAGATGTTGCTAAAATGTTTAATCTTAAAGTTGAGGGCATAACCAGGCTGATCAAGATAGTCAACTCAAAGGAGATCCCAACCATGGGTATGACAAAAAGAGTGGACTTATAACTTGAAAAATGGAAAAGCAAGGAAACCATTGAGGTAATAGAACTGATGACTATGATTGTGTGGTTAACTTAAATATTCTTGACCAAATTATTGCTTTCTTTGTACCATTTATCGATTACATATGTATTTTAGAGGCTCGCTATCAATGCATGGTGCCGATGAATCAAGAAATGAGTGTTAAAGCCAAGGGTTGTTCGTAATCCAACTTGCCCATGGTGCGCATAGAGATGAAGTCACCTACTTGGCAACCCTAAAATTTGATGAGCCTCAGAAACCCATAGATGAGACTTCCTTGAAAATGCTAGAGGTGTTGCTATCCTTTAATGACGTGATGCCTAAGGAATTGTCAAAGAAGCTACCACTTAGGAGAAAGATGGAATACAAGATTAATCTGGTGCCCAATACTTAACCATCAGCCAAGGCTTTGTTAGGAATGCCTTAAGGATGGAAGTTATTTTGATGTATGTCATTAGTTTGAACTGATTATTCATATTATATATATGAGATTTCATTATATTGTTGCTATTGCATCCCCATTTACTTTAAATGTTAAAGTAAATGTAAGCAAATATGGCTTATTGACTATTTGTGTTTATACCATTAAAATGTTGCATACAATAGACTTTACATATGGGAGACAACATTCTAAGGTAAATAATCTAAACTAATAGTCTATATTCTATAAGGTTAATATGAGCAATTAACTCATGTTAAGACTATTATGTCATCTAAATCTAATTAAAGAGATGGCTTGTCTTGGCCATCTAGAGCAGAGTAACTCCAAAGTAGAGACATAGATATATGGCCTAAAGGTTGTGATATATTGGACTGGACCAAAGTGCAATTAATCTATTAATTAGTCCATTTACTTGGATTAAATTACTTTTGACATTCATTGCGTAATTCCTTAATCCTGTGTAAGTAATTGACTTCACGTGTATAACTTGTATGCTTTGACATTCCAAAGGCTATAATGTCTTGAAGTGGTAAGCTATTAGACCGGTTTAATAGGCATATGATTTATACTCGATGATAGCTTTACTTACAGACATGGAATCATAGCTTCCATAAAGAGTTGAGGTAATCCTCTTATAAGGCATTATATAGTATAGTGAAAATGGATAAGGCCTCGATCATTTGTATGACAAATGATAAATTGTTCACATGTGGTGGACAATCATTTTCACATGGAAAATATAATGGAACTTTAAGATAAGGTGATCAAGTAGGTAAAATGGATTATAACCTTAAGTTGATCATGGATATCATATGAAGCTATTACACAGATAATAAGGTCATTTGACTAAATGCCTATTTATAGAGCTTACGTAATACGATATATAATTAGGAGTGCAGTATCTGATTTTTAGTAGTATGACTCTGAGATTAATAATTATGTGATTAATTATTCAAGATAGAATAATTAATACATAGATTATTGTCCAATTGGTCCCTTTAACATCTTAACATAATTCCTTAATGATTTGGTTATTGATCGAAATATTTGTAGTAAGAAGATTTCCAATATGGTAAAGTAGTACATCGGATACACTCATTTTAGAGGAGTAGAATGGAAATGATTTTTTGGTGCTATTTATTTAGAATACATATATTTAATTTGAATTAAATATTTATTTAAACAAGAATTAGTAATTTAAATTAACTATATTTATCTTTTGATAAATATGAAAATTAATTTAAATTAAATAGATATGAGAAAATTAATTATTTAAATTAATTTGATATCAATAAAGTCTTTTTTTAATTTTTTATAAATTAAACATGTGTAATGTTCTAAATAAATTAATAGAATTTATTTTATTTATTTATTTATTTTTAATTTATGATTAATTAATTATTTTATTATAGTTAATTTTATTTTGATAATTATCACATAATTATTTATTGAAATAAAATTGCCATGATTTTATTTTGAATTAGAATTGAAGTTATGAAAAATTATCTAGTTAAATAAAATTAATAGTTTAATCAAAATTAATTAGTATCAAGATTAAACAAGCTAAACTCCATGAAACAAATTGGAAGGGCTTGGCTGAAATTTGGTGGGCACCCATATTAGGGTGGCACCACATTTGGGTTTTATGGATGAGGATAAAAAAATTAATTTTACTTAAAATTAAAAATTAGGGCTACCTTGTTACTTGTTATAAATAAGAGGCATATGCCTAGGGTTTCAGATTAGACTTAGGTACCATAATAGGTTTTCTCTAATCACAAAACATCTTATGATTTTTAACTTGTTTGCACAAGGTAGTCATTAAGGAGAATCAAGTCGTATAAATTTAGAGTTGATTGCGAAAAAGAATTCCCACACATTCTACCATCTGGGAATTAGAGAATAATAGAGAAGGTTAGTTGGTTGAAGTTTTCACACAGATCTAGGAATTCTTAGATGACATCTTCACATCTCTAACTCAGGTAATTAATGATGACGATTTTATTATAAATAACAACACGATTTAGTATGATTGGATTAATTTTTTTTTTTAAATTCTGCTATGTATCTAATATATTTTTCCATATAGGCCTTGAAAAAGCTTTTTGATCTTGGATATATGTGCACAAGGGTTGTTTCAATGGAAGCATGATGGATCCTTGAAGTTGTGCCTAGACTAGGTAGCACTAAACAAACTCAATGTGAAGAACAAGTACCTAATCTCACTCATCATAAACTTGTTTAATCAGCTTGGAAAGGCAAGTTGGTTCACCAAGTTAGATTTACGATCGAAGTATTATCAAGTGATGATAGTCGAGGGAAAAAAGAAAGTGTGTGTAATGCAATATGGCTGGTATAAGTTTTTTGTAATGCCTTTCAACTTGACTAATGCTCAAATAATATTTTGCACCTTAATGAACAAGGTACTTCAACCTTTTCATGATCATTTTATGGTTGTTTGCCTAGACGATATTGTGATAGTAAGTCGCTAGAGGATCATGTAAAGCAACTGAAGAAGATGTTCCAAGTCTTGCACAAGAATGAGCTCTATGTGAAACGAAATAAGTGCTTATTTGCCCAGTTAAGGTGTCATTCCTATTGTGGGAAATGGTGAGATCCAAATGGATAAAAGCAAAATTTGAGCCATATTTGACTAGAAGCCACAAATTAAAGTAATAGAGTTATGGTCATTCCTTGGGTTGTTAAACTACTATAGACACTTTGTCAAAGGCTATTCCAACATTACCATATTGGAGCCTAGAATGCCAATAAGTTTTTGATCAGTTGAAGGCATACCATGACGAAGGAACTCATACTTTCCTTGCCAAATAACACTAAATCGTAAAAAGTTCATACAAATGCATCAGACATTGTGATTGGAGGAGTGCTAATGCAAGATGGACATCATATGGCATCCAAGAGTTGAAAGCTTAATGAGAATAAAAAGCAGTATACAGTCTAAGAAAATGAAATGACTAGAATGGTACATTGCTCAGGCACATGGAAACATTACTTGTTAAGGTCTAGGTTCATGGTATTTACTAATGATGTTGTAAACAGTTATTTTCTAACATAAAAAAAAGTTATCCCCCAAACAAGCAAGTGGCAAGTTTTCTTGGTGTAGTTCAATATCAACGTGGAATACAAGCTAGTGAAAATTAATATAATGGCTGATGCGCTAAGCCAAAAGGTAAATCTTGCAACCATCAATCATTTTGAAGTTTTATTGCTAGAAAACATAAAAAAAGTTACCCTATGATCCTATAGCTAAAACCTAATAAAGAATGCCAAAGAAGGAAAGACTAGATAGTTTTAAGCTGAGAAAGATTTGCTCTACACTAAAAGACATTGCATTTGTGTCCCTTAGTATAAGAAGTTACACAGGAGATCTTGAAAGAGTGCCATAATTTGAAATATGCTAACGATTTAAGTGTACACTGTACTTAACATTCTTGGAGGATCGTTACTATTGACCATACATAGATGATGATGTTGAAGCCTATGTAAAGACTTGAATTGTGTGCCAACAAGACAAGGTTGAGCTAAGGACGCCAGCTAAACTATTGTAACCATTGTTCATACCAATATGGCCATGGAAGAGTGTTTCCATGGATTTCATAGTTGGATTGCCAAAATGATGGGTTTAAGAGCATTATGGTAGTGGTGAATAGATTTTCTAAGTACAAGACTTTCATTCTAGCAATCAAAGAGTGCCCAGTGGAAGAAGTAGCCGAATTGTTCTTAAAGAATCTGATGAAGAATTGGGGAGTACTATAGACCGTAGTTAGTAATCAAAATGGGCATTTTATGAGATGGTTATGGACAAAGTTATTCAAGTTGTTAGGGTTAAACTTAAACTTTCCATTCACGTACATCCCCAAATAGATCGGCAAATTAAAAAAGTGAATGCTTTGTTAGAGGCATATCTCAGGCACTATGTGAGTGCAACACAACGTGATTGGCCAACGTTGTAAGATTTAGCCCAGTTTGCTTATAACTAGTAGCGAAGTAAGGCCATAAACCAAAGTTCATTCGAGATAGTGCTCAAACAATAGCCGCTCACACCTAATGTATTGCAATAGGTTACAGTAAACTGAACCTAGTAGCATACAAATTTGTAAAGGCGTGGCAAGAGCAAACTAACTTAGCCAAGGCTTGTCTACACAAGGTAAACGTACCAAGAAATGGACAAATAAAAAACACAGGGATGTATAGTTTCAGGTTGAAGAGTCAAATTACACTTGGTGTTACGCAATCTAGGAATGCACAAAAGGCTCGTGAAAAATACGAGGGTCTTTTTAGAATTCTAAAACAGGTAAACAGAGTGGCCTAGAAACTTGAGTTATAGGCAATGCTTAAGGTACAACCTTATTTTCCATTTTATGATGCTCAAGCGATTCCATTAGGATTAGGAGGATTCAAACCAAGGTAAGTCACAGCTTACACTAATGTGAGTGAAAGCCCCTTAAGAGTATGCAAGATATTCTTGTCGATCAAGTGGTATGAGTCACGAGCTAAGGCATGAGTACTTTGTCCAGTGGAAAAAACTACTCGACAGTAAGGCAACTTAGGAACCGGTTGAAGCATTGTAATAGTTCTAAGAGAAGATTGGGCAGTTTTATTTAAGCGACGTAAAGAAAACGTTACTAGAACAGGTGGAGGAGAATGTCAGGGGCCGTACTAATCAACCTAGGCCCAAGGACACAAGTTACATGCAATGACTTAGTCTATCAAAATAGGTCCAATCTACTTGGAGTTTCTAAAAGCTTAGAGATTCAATTAAACACAACTACTTTAGCTTACTTAAAACTTTATAGAGATAGAGTTAATAGAGATTAAACTTATCTAAGATTCTAGATTTTATAGATAAGTATAACCTTAGCCGTCCATTGAATTTGATCTGAGGCATTGATGTATAGAGAATGCAACTATAAATAAAAGCCTCCCTAGTTTCATTTGTATTATCAAACACTTGATTAATATATTAAGCATTCCTTTCTATTCTCCTTGTGTTCTTCTTTTTTGTTTAGCTCTGTTAAGCTTTTATCTTCAATTCCTTAAGGGAATTTAGATTTTTTTTTTTTTAGTGTTTAAAGGCTAAATTAGGTATACAAAAAAGCAATTATCAAGCGTAAAGCTATAAGGTTTGCTAGGCTAAAGTTTAGACTAGTGATACCTATAGCTTGCTACTTGCTATCTCATAGTTATACAAATAGCTAAACATTTATCAACAATTTTCTATTTTAATTTGTAATTTCAATCACTCTTATGTTTAGTTACGGGCCCATGGCATAGCTTCTTCATCCTCGAACACTATCTAAAGCTATTGTCCAACTAATTTTGAAGGATTTAGAACTAGAATTACTCAAGCTATAAAGCTTTTTTACTTGTCCAAAATCAACTTACAAAAGCTTTATTACTTGGTTGGAAACTCAACTGATAAGTAAAAGGTTTATTAGTTAAAATAAATCAAATCATAGTAAATTAAGCTTTGTTAAAGTAGTCAACCTATAAAGGTTTATCACCTTGTTGGAAACCTAAACTCATAAACTTCTTTACTTAGCTAAGACTTAAAGACCAAACCAATAAGATAACTTTATTACTTCTTTGGAGTCTCAACTAATAAAATTTTATTTTTTTAGTTGAAAACTCGACTTATATCTTTATTATTGTTTTTATTGAATAATGTAATCATTGGACAAACATTAAACTCATTGTGGTTAGAACACTTTCATATTTTATTAATCAAAAATTCATTTTAACCAAACTTCATAGTTGAACTTGAAAGAATATCTTAATGTTTTAAATACTTAAAATTCTGAATTAGATTGATTATTTGAGTTAGGAATCAATGAGCCATTATGTCCAATAAATTATATTAAACTTGCTATTTAATGAACCAGTGGAAAATTAATTTGATTTTTAAAAATTTTTTAATTCATAAGATTTGAACTTTTAATATTTTAATTTTACATTATAGATCACAGTCAAATACTTGTTTTTTATTAATTATATTTAATATTTTTTAACATTAAAGTTATTTTTTAAAAATATTTAATTTTTTATTTAGTTAAATGGATTAATCCAACCTATTGAACTGGTTAAGTTAGAAATCAAAATCCTTACCTATTTGATCCAATTTAATTTTTTTAACGTTGTTTTAAATTTATATTTAAAATAAAGATAATTATCTGGTACATCGATAATAAACTTTTTTTAACTCCATAAGCAAGGTTAAAAGGTTGCCACATGTCCTTATTACATATTGTAAAATATACAAAAATAAATAAATAAGATATATGATAGCTTTTTAATCCTGTTTGTAAAATTAAAAAATGTGTACCAAATAATTGTAATTAATTATTTCATTAATTTCATACTTAATCAAATCATTAAATTTAATTTATCTATGTTGAAAATGTATCTCAACAATTGCTTGATATTTTGATTATTTAAGTTCATTGGTTGACATTTTTAGTATTCACTTTTTTACTTATAAAAAAATCTATACTATTTATAAACCATTGAATTTAGTATGAATAAGTCAAGTGATATGAATGTTGCAAGGGAATGTATCGGTTTGGTTGAATCGAAAAAAGCAATTAAAACTAATTGAACGACCAATAGTCAATTTCATTTATTTGATTTCGGTGATAATCAATTTTCTAGATCAATTAACACGGTTCAATCGGTTGTTTTACAATTTTATTTCCTAAACTGAATTGACTGATTAAAGCAACAATAATTAAAAAATATATATTAGGCCCTACCTAATCTTGTAGCCCATCATTTCCTTCACAATACACCTGTCTACAACCCTACGCTAATTCCCAATAGCCATCTAGTTGCCCATTTGCAGTAGCAAACCCTTTTACCCAAACCCTTATTCCTTTCCTTAAATATCATCCATCATCTTTTTTAGGCAACAAGCAGAGTTGCAGAGGAAGCCAAGCCAAAAAGGAAGGTCAAAAATCCCCTACCAACCCAAAATAAAAAATCAAGAGAAAGGAAAATAGGGAAAAGCAAATGGGGAAAATTAAAAGGAAAATCCACTTATCTGCATTTAAGTTGGTTAATTGTGCTTTTTGCTTTCTCTCCCTCTTCGTTTAGCTTTTTTTTCTCCATTTTGAAAAAAATCATGCACAAACGTCTACCACTGCCACTGCCACTGTGCTACCTCTACTTCTTAAGGTATTTGTGTTTTTTCAGTGGAAAACTAAACAGTAACACAAGGTAAAGGCAAGAGAGAGGTCAGCAGAGAGAATTTTCATTTTTCATCATTTTATTTTTATAATGAAAAATGTTAAAAAAGGGTTGAGGATAACCTTTGGCTTATGTTTAAAGAAATGATGCCCAAGCCAGGGTTTTTTTGTTTGATAATGTGAAATTTATGATTCTTTGATTATGATTAATTTTCAACAAAATCAATGTAAGGTGAAACAGAGTGAAAATAGGAGCAGTTACGATAAAACAAGGAAAAAAGTGGTGAAAATCAATAAATCGACCAAATCAAACCAATTTAGTTTGATTCAATTGGTTCGGTTTCTAAACTTTTTATCAGTCGGTTCGATTATTTTCTTAAATTGAGTTGATTTAATCGGTTATTGGTATTTTTTAATCGAACTGGTTGAACTGATCGAATCTTCACCCTTGAATTTTGTTGAGAATTAATAAAAAATTTAGAAAGTAAAAAATAAAAATAAATTATATACAGCTATTCATTTTAAAAGAAACTATCCATTTAAAATTTTTTATTTTTGCATTTTTTATTCACGTAAATGGGTGTCTCCAAATCTAGTTACCATAAAGCAAAAACGCAAGATTAAAAGAATATTATAATAATTGCTTTAAATTAAAATGGACAAATTATTAAAGGGTTGGTTTATCAATTTTTAAATGAATATTATAATTTTTAAATTTTAAAAGTTGATTGGATCTAAGATTAATTTTTGAAATGATCTAATTTTAAAATATCCAGTGAGAAACTACATAAAGAAAGTTGCCTTCCTTGAAGGCATTTTATTTTTTAATTATAAATTATAAACTATAAATTATAAATATAAGTTATATGTATATATTATATATAACAATTAAGGCGAAGCCATCTTAATAAATTTTAATAATTTAATTAAAAATTTATAATTAAATTTTTATAATTTAAAAATTAATATATAATTATATATTTTTAAGTAGAGATATCTGTAAGTCGGATTGGGTCAACTTGCGAATCAAAAAAATTTAAATTTCTTGTCTAGGCCCAAATAAAGCCTACCCTAACCTAACTTGAAAGCTAAACTACTATTTAAATATTAATAAAATCTCAAAAATATTTTTATATTTTTACAATTAAATTTAAATAAAATTTATTATTAAATGTAATGCAAGATGAGTTGGATCAACTCGAATTAGAAAAACCTATGTCTAAGTGGGCCCTTTGACATACATTTTCTTAATATGACCTTGGCGTTGGACATAACTTTCTTGATATGTGTTAGGTCAAGTCAGCCTAACCCCATCTTACAATTAATAGTAAATAAATATATATTTAAATAGTATTTCAGGCCCAACTTTATCTGAAGCCTAAATTACTATTTAAATATTAATAAAACTTCAAAAGTATTTTTATAAAATATTTATATATTTTTATAATTAAATTTTAATAACTTTTTATCCCAACTTGGTCCAACCCGAATTAAGAAAACCTATGGCCAATGTCAAGGCAATATTAAGAAAACCTATGTCCAAGGCTTAGCTTGGACATAGGTTTTCTTAATTCAAGTAGACTGACTTGGCCCGTATTACATTTAATAATAATTTTTATTTAAATTTAACTGTAAAAAATATTAATATAAAAATAGTTTTGAATTTTTATTAATATTTAAATAGTGATTCGAGCTTTCAAGTTGGGTCAGAGGCTTGGACAAGAAAACTACATTTTTTTTCAATCACGTAGTCCGACTCATAAATGCCTCTACTTGAAAATATAAAATTATATTTTAATTTTTAACTCCTTTTCAATTATAAAAGCCTAATTATAAAATTTTAATTAAAGTACTCATTTTTTTATTTTTAAATTTTTAATTATATAATTATAAAAAATTAAAAAAATGAAGCTACCCTTATAATTAAAATTTTGGTTTAGTTATAAATTTTATGTATAGTATATATGACATATTTATAACTAAAAAAAATAAAGCTATTCTCATCGAGGGCGGGTTTCTTTATAAGCCAACCTAAAGGGTAACTTATTCATAAAATCTGTTTTACTTAAATTGCTATCAAGGATTATGGTTTCTTAATCATTATTTTGAAATTAGACCATTTCAAAAATTAATCTGATAACTAACCTATTTTTGGAATTAAAAATTTATAATATTTGTAGCAACGTGCTCTTACTTGGCACTATGCTTTCCCAACCCATTTGAATAATGGCGCACACAGCTTAAAAGGTGACTTATCAGGAATTGGCTGTTGGGTTATCCCTTAATCAGATTTAGATTAGGCATGTTGAGATGAAGGTAAAAGGCAAGACCATCAGACAAATTGCTCGTCTAACTGATCTTGGGTGGCCACTATGAAGTGTCCAAAGGTTTGTAGTCGCCATCGATTATTTTGGGTGAGGCATGACCAGATGCCTAGTGAAAATGATATTCCAGGTTGGGAAACTCGAAAAATTAATTTCAAGGTCTATAAGGTTTAGATTTTCATTAGTTAGGTTTGGGAGTTGGTTATGCGTGAGAAAGGATTAGTACCCCACAACACCTGGAATCAGTACCATTTAGATATGTCTTGCTTGGTTTCAGTTTTGTCAGTTTTTACTTGTCATTATTTTGATATAATCCCCCTATGATATATGAATTTCGTATAAAACCATAAAGTCGGGTTTTAAAAAAGTTTGAATCTCACATGCATCCCATGAGGTAGGAAACATGGAGATTTCACGCTAAAATGATCTTCGGATTTAATCTTGAAAATTAGATTTTTCATGTTAGGTGTTCAAAAGGTACCAACACCTTGAATTTTTTTTGAAAATATTTTGAAAAACATGAATGCAAAATGGACAGATGCAAAATGGACATCATGAAAAGAAATGTGTTAGTAAACAAAAAGGGAAATAATAAATATCATATGAAAATAAACACACAAGGTAAAGAAAAAGGAAAAAGAAGGGATGATCAAAATGTATCTTGTAATTATCCTTGATTATTAAGAAATAATCGAAGTGATAATCTTAAGAAATGTTTGGACTCAGTGGTTGCTTAAGGTGTGAAAAAAGGTTTTGATTAAAAGGTTTGAAGATGTCCAAGATAGAGAAAAATTTAGATTTTGAACAAAGTTTGAAAGATGGGGTTGTGTTATCTCCTCAAAAAATAAAGGTTAGAGTGCCCTCAAAGATAAAAATTTCAAAAAATAAAGGGTTGTAGTTTCCTTTCAAAAAATGGGGTTAAAGTGCCCTAAAAGATAAGAATTTTGAAAAAGGTGGGGTTGTAGTATCCCCTCAAAAAGTAAGGTTGTTGTATCCCACGGAAAGATGGGATTGTAGCATCTCTTAAAAAGATTTAATATTAGATTGAAAATCGAAAGGCAGGGTTATAGTGTCTTTTTTAAAAAATAAGGTATCTAAGAGTGTTTGGGAGAGAGAAAGTTTGATTTTTTTTATTAGAGTTTGGAAAGTAGGGTTGAGTATCCCTTTTTAAGAAGACGAGATTGTAGTATCCCTAAAAGTTTGATTTTGAATGGAGTTTTGAAATGCAAGGTTGTAGTGTCCTCTTGGAAAAGATTTGATTTTTGATTGAAATTCGAAACGCGAGGTTGTAGTGTTCCCTTAAAAAGCGAGGTTGGAATATCCACGAAAATGAAAACTTTTGTGAATTTCAAAAAATAAAGTGTTTCCGATCAAAGTATTTTTTTAAGCCCTGATCTGAGGTTAATAGGAGGTTAACACATATCCCTAGACTCCATGAGGTTGGTCGAACTTGTTCAGAGGCATTCGAATGCCTTGGAAGTTAATTTTGAAATGTGAACTTTGATAAGTGTCAAAAACAGGGGACATCATTGCGCCATTACCTTTCCCAAGTTTATTTCGAGCTCATCTGAATACTTTAAGGCGGTAAAAGGGTACCTTTGGAAAAGTGACTCAATAAGGGTCAATATAAAAATATTTTACAAATCTAGAAAATCGCTTTTTCGATGGAATTAATTTTTAAAGTTGAAGTTGTTTCAGCAATGACATCAAAGTGTAGGGAAAATGATCTGATAGACTTTGAAAAATCACTTTAGACACATTCTAAATCTTTGAATCACAAACAATACTTTTTGCAAAAAGGAATTTCATGTAGTTTATAGGAAAACTATTTTAAAAATTTGTAAAAATCTTCTGATAGATCAAAATGACCCAAACAGAATGTAAATTGCTAATTTTAAGGGTTCTGGATAATATCAATTTGAAAAATCATAACTCCCTCATTGGGAATGATATGAGGTCAAACAAGATACTGTTGGAAAGTTAATTTGATGCACTTTAAGGGAAAATATCAAAAAATTCTAGAAAAGTCATTTAAGGTTAAAAATAATTTTTCAAGTCATGACTATAGTGCTGCCAAGGCAAGAACAAGGTGTTATTCGATTTTTCAGGTTTCTTGGGGTCAAACTCGAGCCATGGATATCCGAATGTCCTTGACACAGAGAAAAGGGTGACATAGCATAGCAAGTTCA
>JBBYHO010000005.1:22136972-22147947 GCA_038382025.1 Adansonia gregorii
ATTAATAATCATTGAAAATTTTAATATAATGATAATTTTTTAGGAAAAAGATAATTATTATAATATTGTAGATAATGTCTTTAATAATTAATTACGAGCAGAACTTTTAAGTAGTTAAATCTTATCAAACAACAATTGTAAAATTAGAGTTTACAAGTAACCAAATCTCATATCAACATAAATATTATGATATCTTTCAATTTTAATCTATTCATCATATAAGTTATGTAAAAAGTTTGGAAATTTTGATTTTTTGACAATGGATAATTGGGGGGTTTTTTTCATTTGATTGGGAACTTAAATTTTTTACTTGTATTCTCTTGATATTTCTTTTTAATTAGAACTTTTTATTTTTAATACATAAAGAAATAAAGCAAATTTTATTTAAAAAATTTTATGTAATGTAATATTTGTTTTCATGAATTTTTTATTATTTAACATATTTTTTTCCAAATATAAATAATTAATGTGTAATATTACTTACAATGCATGTGAATAATATCTAGTATTAAATGAAGCGCTACGTAAATAAATTCCTCGTCTAGCCTCACCTAGCATATGTGAAGGTTAGGCTGAAGTCCTTCTCAAAGATTCCCACATTTTGACTATCCAAACTTACACCCTAGAAGCAGTTCAAAATTTTAAATCATCTTTGGGCCTTGGTCAGCTGTGGAAATAATATCATTTGGAAAGTGGAAGTGGGTTCTTCCATGGTGAAAAAAATTCAAATCAGATTAATTCTATCGATTCAATTAAAATATATATTTAATAGGTTTGAAGTTATTAAAAAATTAAATTTTAATTGATTCAATTTAAAACAAGTTTAAGAAGTAAAAAAAGATTAAAAAACCAGAAAAATCATTTTTATATTTTTAAATGTTTTTTTTGTATTTAATGAGATTTAACTCTTTAAAATTATACTAAAAATTGACTACTATGCCAAACACACATTTTTATTAATAATCTAGTAAATTTAGTATTTATTTTTTAAAAATATTTAAAATATTATTTAAATAAATTAATCGATTTAATCAGTTAAACCGAAAACTCAAGGTTACACCAATTTAAACTTCAGTCAAGTATTTTTAACCTTAGCAACGTCACTAATTAGTCAAATCTGTAGAAGTACAAGGCTACAACTCCCTTCCCTCTCTCGGCCCCTAAAGGAACATGCACATTGACATCAAGTATAGTCATATAAATGCATTTTGGACATCAAATTAAAGAGTTTTCCCAGTCGCTAATCTTTGAATAAATTTCTTTATTGTCTTGCTTCTTCGGGAGGATGTACAGTCATCATGCTTAATTATTATACTCCACTTAAGATTAAATAATGGCAGTAACAATATGATGTCAAATTTGTTATTTTACTATATTTATCGTAATAAATTGTAATAATATTTATTATACTCTCGACTGTGATAAGCTCAGTATAACCAAAACAACGTTGAAGTTTGTGATAATGGTGCTATCTAGTATTAATTTTCTGAGGTTGGAATGGGCGCCATCTTTCCAAACAGACTGCCTTGACGCAACTTTCAACGTTTATCTAGTTTTATTTATGAGCTCTAAATCCTGATTTTCTATCCTTTGTTCGTGGTCTTTGCTCACAAAGAAGCAGTGGAGGCACTCATTCAAGAACTTCCAAAATTCAGGTTGAAGGATGTTCCAAGTTCCAACTGAATATTGCAGTGACTTTCCGATGTGCTTGGAAGAGTTCCATGTAGGGAAAGAGGTAAAGACCCTTTGGGTCCACTCTTGCGCTTTATCTGAGGTCTAATACTTATACAGTACCGTCCTCCTAAGTTTCATGGTTTAGATTAAATGAGTTATTCTATTTACATTGATGCTATTATGTTCATGGGATCGGAAGCTTATACTCACGGTCCCCCGTTTTCCAAATCCTAGCCTGACAAGTAACATTTTCAAGATCGCTGCAATTCACACCGATCACATCGAAAATAAAAAATCTAATACATATAATACTATGATGAGAAGTGTCTTAACTTGCCAAACCTAATACATTTTCTTGAATTTTCTCTGACGATTTGTGGTACATTTTTTTAACCTCTAGACGACTTAAAGAGGTTAGACGATGATGTTTGTCATGGCAATTGGTAAAACACTAGCACTGGCTGCCCACTGACCTTGTAACAAACCATTTACAAGTTGACCAACCAGTATCTCAAGTTCTCTCATGCAGGAGTCGCTAATAATGATCACATTGGAACCAAATGACATGTTCCATGTTCTTACTCATGTCCAAGATTAGACTGAGGATGTTTAGAAAGTTAATTAAATTATTAAGTAGAAAGCTCAAAAAACTTACATGTAACAAATGAGAATAGCAAGTAAGGGTTAATATGAAATATACACGAAGAAAATTTAATAGGTAAAAGAGCTATTTAAGAAAAGCAAAGGGCCCATGGGCCATGACTTCTTGCCCCCATCCCCCTAGTGCCTGGGCCCTAGCCAGGCTTGCCTCTTGGAATCAGTCGCTAATAGCTAAGATACGTCGTTAGTGTTGTTCACATGGAAAACCAAAAGTGAGATAATTTACTGCTTCTCAAAAGTTCTATCCAAGAAAACCATATCTAATATAGTGGTCCGATTAAGAATGGTTGAGGTCAAAATCTGGTGAGGCTTTGGGCTTTTGCGGTTTAGCATGTCCGACAGTGACAGTAGGAAATGAACTTGCGAGCCCACCATGGATTAGCTTCGGCGTAGCTAAAACAGATGTCAGCAATCGGCATCTCCAATTGAATATTTTTTATGCCAATGAGCTACGTCCTCGTAATAAAGTCTCGGTCGTTTGTTGGTATTGTGAAAGAGACCATCGTTTTGCAAATTAGCAAAAAAAGGTTTACGGATCCGAGAGCCATCAAAGACCCTTTTAATATCAATTATCCGTTCGCTCGAATTGATTGGTTTTTGAACAAGTAAAATTTTTGTTACATGGTTTGATCCCACTTAGATCATAGACAACTTGAATATATAAGCATTAACTTCAAATATTATAGATAATATTAGAATTAATAATAATATATAAATTTTTGTAATAAATAATTTTTTAATATTATAATTAATGTTGTATGTAAAAAAATTATGACATTTACTCTCAATGTCAAAAAGTCTATTGTAAAATTAAAATGCATAAAATTATTTCATATTACAAAAAAAAAACTATTAGATTAAGTAAAATAAGTTAAATGCACAATTTGATTTGAATCTTATAGTGGTTTAACCCTCTTTATTTTTTATGAGTATAAATAAAAAAATTAATACAATAATTATTTATTTGTTTGATTGAAAAAGCAAATAAAGAGAACTAAGCTAATAATAATGAATCAAGTTTAAATTAAACATGTTAGAAAATTTATTATACCAAATAAATTCTACTAATGGAGTTAAATTAAAATTTTTTGAAGGGATCAAACATAATTTTACTTATTTTCAAGTATTGATATGAATCACAAAATTTTGAAAAATTTTATGGGGCCAAATACAAATCTATCATATTTTTAGGTCAAAATCCAAAAATATTGTATAAGTTGTAAAATTATTTTAGGAGGGACAAGGCCCCTCATGCCTATATTGTTTTTGCCCTTGATAGGTGGATGTTAGTTTTAGGATCAACTCATCCTACACTTATATAACTCAAATATAGAAGTAATAACAATAATGGAGCATCAGAGAGGGATCATTATGTCTCATTGGTTGTATCACTTTTGCTCTATGTCTTTAAGGGATTAGATGTATTTTAATTTTTTTTTTAAAGAAGTTTTAGTTGAAGAAAAATCTCTTGACTTACATGTTTTGGTTTTGCCAACTAGCTTATTTGGAAACTAAGAAATAAATGTGTTTTGAGGTCAAGTTCAAGGGGCTACTATATGCTATTTGCTTATCCTTCTTGGTATTCGAGATTACTTGTAGTTTAGATGCTAAAAAAGTTCACTAATGCTTGATAGTGAAGTTTATTTTTGTAGTATTTGTTTCTGACAGAACAAGTCATGCAAACATAACTTTTACAAAAATGCTTTTAATCAACAACGTCCATCTTGTTAGTAGTGCTATTTATTAATAGCATTTCCTGATAACAATGCCCATTAGTAAGAGTACTCCTTGATAGTAGTGCTTTCTAGCAACATCACTCTATGGCATTAATACTCCCCGGTAGTAATACTTTTTGACAATAGCATAACTCTTATAGGCAATAACCTCTTTTTTATTAGTGTTCCTTAATAGCATTGTCCTTTGGAAACAATGTTGCTTGCTAGTAGTGATCTTTAGCAATAAGCCTTTCTTGACAATACTCCCAAGCAGCATCAACCTCTAGCAGTAACACTTCGACACTTCATTTCTTTGGTGCTCTTGTTCTATAGCATTATTGTGTTTCAATCTTCAAATGTTCTAATGTTCTCTAGTTGGTTGTTTAGCTTGTGATAAAGATGACTTACAATATAACTACTAAAAGCCATTGCAATACGAAGACTATAAAGCTAACCCTAAAAGGTTCATAAGATTCTTAAGTTTGGTCTACTCTTAAGATGTCTAGGAGAGTAGAAGCATATTTCTTAACCTTTCTTTAGAACACAAGTGCTTATCTATCTTACTAAGTACCAGTGCAGTCTTAATTATGCAATCATGTAACCTTTCTTCACTATCTGCGACCAAAACATTACATAGGGTGTAACCTCCATAAAATTTCCATTTCACCCACTACATTTGGTAACCTCTCTCTTACCTATTTCCAATAATTACTGGAACTTTTATGTGAGTGGCCTTTTGATAAGTTTTATTGTCTTCATAACTTCTCTAGGTAACTCTATTGATATAACTATAAATAGAAGTCTAAAGGTTTCATTTGGAATACTTTGGCAATCTAACAAACTTTTTGCTATTAGGATATTTTTTGTAACGTTCTCTATAATTACTACTACCACCACAACTTTGTTGTCTTTAGCCATTTACAATGTTCATTACCATTATTTACAATCATACTTATTTTTTAGGATCTATTTTAATCTTTCTTTCAGTCGTCTCCTCATAGCATCTCATTTTACTAGTTTGCTAAGTTTTTTCACCTTATAAAATAAAACTTTCTACATTTTGGCAATTTCACTGGGGAAGAGTGGTCGCACTGAGTAAAAACTTTCTAATTTTATTTCAGTAGAACAAGAAAGATTTCATAAAAAATCAGAATACACAAGTACCATCTTACATACAAGACCTAATGAAAATAATGAAGGATAATGAGCAAAAAATTCAAATGCTATAGGAAAACAAAAAGCAAATCCAATGCCATAAATTCTTAGGTTTAAATTGTGAACAATAGAAATGGGAAAGCCTTTGTTGCTTTTACACTTTTCATAATTGATAATTGAGTAGTCAAGAATTATGGCCTTGCACGCCATTTTAGCCTCTCCCTTATACAAGTTCTCTAAATGGGGATATCGATAGTTATGCTCACACATGTCACTTCTGTCAATCTCTCATTCATTAGTACTACAACTGTAAAAGTTAATCATTGTGGTTTCAAGCGTCTCTTCTATCACTTTTGCGTATAAAATTTCCCTTGATTAAAAAGTTGACCATTATGGTCTCATGTGCCACTTCTTTCACTTTTTAATATACAAGTTCTCCCTACAGAGAATTCATTATTGTTGTCTTATGTGCCATTTCCATCAGTCTCCCTTGTACAATTTATCCTAATAGCGAAGTCAACTATTAGGTCTCATGCGCCACTTTGTTACTCTTTCATATAGAAGTTTTTTTTATTAAAAGGTTCATCATTATGGTTTTATGCACCACTTCTCTCACTCTACTATTCATAAGTTCTCTAAATAAAGTAGTCAAACATTATGGTCTCATGTTTCATTTTTGTCTCTTCCTATGTACAAGTGCTCCTAATAGAGAATTCAACCATTATGGCCTCATATGTAGCTTTCATCACTCTTCCATGTACAACTTCTCCAATGGAAAAGTTGACCATTGTGTCTCATGCTCAACTTTTGTCACTCTCTAATTCATAAGTACTCTTTATGGAGAAATCAACTATTGCAGTCTATCGCACCACTTTTATAGCTCTCCTATATATAAGTCTTCCTAATGTAGAAATTGACCCTTTCGATATTATGCACCATTTTTGTTAGTCTCTCATATCAGATTTCTTTAATGGAGAAGTCGGCTATTGTGGTCATATGTCACTTTTATTAGTCTCGCATCTATAAATTTCTCTAGTAAAGAAGTTGACATTGTTGTCTTATATGCCACTTTCATCACTCTTCAATGCATAAGTTCTTCTAATAGAGAAGTCAGTTTTTATCGTCTCATGTGCCGCTTCCATTATTTTGACATGTACAAGCTCTTTAAATGGAGAAGTTGACCATTGTGATCTCATGCACCACTTCCATCACTATTCTATTAACAAGTTCTCCCAATAAAGAAATATATCATTATGGCTTCATACACCATTTGCATTACTCTTACTCACAAATTCTCTCAATTGAAAAATAGGTCGTTCTAGTCTCATACACCATCACTATAATGGTCAAATACAAGTTCTCCTAATTGAAAAATAGATCGTTATTGTCTTAAACACCTAATTTGGTTATTTTAGAACTCATAAGTTCTCCAAATGAAAATGTTAACTACTGTAGGCATATGCACCACTCCCATCATTGCTATATGTCGTAATGATCTTTTAACCGCTAGATGTAGGATGTAAGTTCAAAACCAAATAGTCGTCACCAATCATTTTTGACTAAATATGATAGGTTACCTGAGAAAAGAACTTATTCTTTTAATAAAATCTTAAATTAATTATGACTTATTAAAAAAAAATTTTGTCTACGAAAATAAAAGTTATGTTTGGGATTATGGATATGCATGAGGAAGGATTAGCAACCCTGTAATGCTTGTTAAAAAATGGTACCATTAATCACGTGTTGTCCTTAATCTTAAAAAAAAGATCTTAACTCTGAAATCAAATAATTCCCCTAAAATATAATGATTTTTGGATAAAAAAATATTTTATATTTTTTTGGATAAAATCTTTATTTTTGGATAACTGATTTTTGGATAAAATCTTCATTCAAGAGTACAATAAAATTTTTAATGGCAAAGCTTTATCTAAATTCCACAACATCTAGGGAGAATTTAAAAATAATCTTCTTCTGTCAAGAAACTTTCATGATAATCCACTAAATCCATATGAGAAATCCTTTGCAAATAATGATTATAACAACTATCCAAAATATAGGTAGAGTACCAAGAATCATTTTCACTCAGGATTTTATCTGATTTTCTTTTATTAAATCTTTTCAAATTTTAATTTTCATTCCATGATATATAGTAAGCAAGTGATATGATCTTGTGTAATGCACAAACCTCAAAATAAAATATTTGATTGATCTACATGGTAAATTTATTTTATTTTTTAAAAAAGTTTATTCTTAATTTATTCCTTTTAGAATAAAATAAGATTGTTTAGTGCTAAAAATTCCTCTAGATTTTCAAAATATTTAGGAGGATTTACAAATGATTTCCATCACCTAGGTTTTGTAAAAAAAATATATCTTTTTTCTTTCACAAAAATTATATTGTGAATTCCTCCTAAGTCTATGCAGGGCACCTAAAAATGTTTTAGAAAAGAAGAAAATTACTTTTATTTTTAGGTGCTATTTTTATTTATTTTAATTTTTAAAAAACAGTGAAAATTTTTTGCTACTTAAATTTTTTCTAGCTCCCTCATCATGTAGGTAGAATTTAGAAATCATTCTTATTAGTTAATAATCCCCATAATATTTATTGGAATAAAAAAAAACCCTTTTTTACAATATAATTATTGAAAATTCTCTAAATCTAGATAAGATCCCTAAGATGCTTTTTCTAGGAGACAAATTATTTTTATTTATTAAGCAGTATTTTTATCTGTTTATGTCAAAAAATGGAAAATTTTTGGCTCAAGAAATATTTCTAATGTCCTCGACATCTATGCAAAATTTAGAAATAATTCTCATCACTTAAAAGTTTCCATAATATTTATTGAAATGAAAAAAAGCCCTCTTTTCATCACCAATTATTGAGAAATCATCCAACTTTTAGTAGGATTCTTTAAAAAATTTTAAAAGAGAGAAATTGATTTTATCATTTATTATTTTTATTTTAACTATTGTTATTTCTTGCAAATAAATGTATATTAAAGTAAATATGGGAAAAAAGAGAACGAAAGGAAAAAGAAAAAGGTAAAAGAAAAAGAAAAAAAATCATACCTAAAGAGGAGATCCGTAAGCCCAACTTAAGCCCCTTCTTGAATAACCGTTAACAAGCCTACATCATATATCTTTCCATACTTTCTTTTTTTTTTTCTCTCCCCTTTTTCTTTTTCTTTACTTTTCTTTTTTCATATTTTTTTTCTTTATCCCCAAAACCATGACTTGGGTTCACCCCCAAATCAACATATGATTCAAAGTATTAGGTATTAATTTTACATGTATGACTTAAGTTAGCAAATTAAAAATAAGTTATTTAAAAAATATTTTAATGTACATGTATTAAAGGCTTAATTTAATAAAATAAAATAAAATAAAATAAAAATATCTAATTAAATTTTTTATTTTTAATTTATCTTGCAAATTGATACCTTATGTTATAAATACCTATATGGACTTTTCTTTCATAATTTCTCCAATTTTTTCAAAGAAAGTATCAATACAAATACCAGAAAGGTATCAATACTGCATGGCACTAGAAAGCGTCACTTGATTTCATTTATCAAGTATTGATGCCCAATACTAATAACTATTAAAGAACGTTGTATTTATTATTCTTCATTACAAGATTGGAGAATCAATTTGATACTGCTAAGTTCCTTCCGAATAGGATTAAGGGATCAATTTGATGTCGCTAATTTGTCACAAATCTAACAAATAAAAATAAGGTGATGGAGATTAAGGTGCGGAACAAGTCATTCTCTTGAGACGATATGCACCATCTCAATGATAAGAACTAGTGCAAAGAGGTTTTATTACATGCCATCCCCCAAGATATAACAAGCCTGGTCACCCACTATATACCTTGCTAACTTGCATAAGTTAGAAGTAGAAGCTCTACCAAAACTAATACTTTCTTTACCCAATTAATTAAAACTTTTTAAAAGCTTTGGAAGATCTTATTAAAAGTAATTATGGAAAAATTAATAGATAATTAGTTTTTGAAACCAAATGACCTTAAAGTGAATAATGGCTTCATTATTTCTAGGAAAAATTTACAAAAATGAAATTAATGTTTAATATTTAAACATTTTATAACTCAAATGGTTAGTAAACTTACAAATTAAAATCTGATCACTTAAAACACTTTTAATTAATGTTTATAACTTTAGTAAATTTTTATTTGTATTAATTATAAGTTTAATAAATTTCATTTGAAAGACATTTATTTAAATAAGGTGTGTCTCTTCTTATTTTAATAAAAAGCCTTAAGTACTAGTTTTTCAAGTGAAGATAGAAAGCTATGCATAACATAGGTGCCAATGGCTTGAACCTACACTTAGTGTTTAGCAATCTCTACACTAAAACCAATAATGAACTAAGTCTTCAACTAAGGCTACTTTAGGAAAACAAAGTATTGCATCATGTATATGGATTTCCAGTGCACTATAATGAGCTTTGTAGACACCAAATTCCATTCAAGCCCCTCCCAAGTGAATGGAGCACTATTTGAGACCCCAAGTGAAATACATGCATTATTTTTGACATCCTAATACTTGATTAGAAGGTTAAAAAATTAAAAAAAAAAGATGATGATGATGATGGTGATAATAATAATAGAAAACTAAATGATATAGGTGACACAATGCCAAAAAAGGAAAAAGGAAAGTTTGAAATGTTTAGGGACCAAATTGAACAATTGGAAAGCTTTAGGATGTAAAAAAATATCATTTTCATAAAACCCACAAAGATGTATTGATACGCTTCATTAATGCATTGGTACATCATTAGGTTTTGATTGTTTCAAGACTAAGGAGTACAGTTGTAAGAAAACAATTATAAATGTATAAAAAATGCATATAGTATCAATAACTTTTTGAATTTGCTAGATTATTGGTTTTGAGAAACATTTATATCGATATACCATTGTATCGCTATTACATGGAATTTTTTACCATGAACAAGCTTTTCACCAAGTTTTCTTACATTTTACCTTTTTAATTGCCTTGGATTACTTCATAACCATATAAGAGGCCTTGCACAAACATTTTTACTTTAATACATAAGCATGAGAACCACCCACTTAGTTTAAGTCATTAAAACTTAAATGAGCTTAGAATAAGTAAGTTAGTGCCCAAAGCATGCATGGGAACTAAATAGCATCTAGTTTACTTATTCTTTGACCATTTTTAGTCTAGTTTAGATGAAATTCAACAAGGTGAAATTTTGGGTTAGATTTAAAAACTTTTTCATGCATAGAACTAAGACATGGCCATTTAGATTAGGGCTTTCTTTTTGAAGCTATGTAGCTGAGTTTATCCACCAAACTTAGCTAAAACCATGCTCTATTTAGAACAGTTTTAGCCTTTGATTAAACTGCCTAGCTATATAAAGAGATTGTTTACAAGCAAGCTTGCTTGAATTGTCAAGATGTGATGAACTTGCATAGAGATAAGATAATTAGCAAAAAGGGAGTTAAGGACGTCTTAGGATGTTCATTAGGAAGGATCCTTTTAGTTTTCAATTAAAAAAAAACAAAAACAAAGAGCAAAAAAAAGAGAAAAAAAGTTATGTCTTCAAGATTCTGACTAATATTGTTTTTTTCATCTTCCACTCTTATTTTACATCTCTGTTTCTGGTTTATAAGAGCTTGATAATCCTAAACCATGCTTAAGTGATAGTTTGCGCTAAAGTGTAAGAATCAAGTTATGGCTAAATTTTAAACTATGACCTCTAATTATCTTATTTTGTTGTTCTTTGAT
>JBBYHO010000005.1:22198946-22261344 GCA_038382025.1 Adansonia gregorii
CCATCAAACATGCATTTTGACAACAAACATACAAGGGGATGGCACACAACTTGAATAGGGATGCTAATTTTACTAATGGCCTAGACAAAGAAAGTCTTATGCACTTTGACAAGAGAATGTTATGGATATTGAAAATGACAATGATTCATGCAAGTTAATATGTAAATGTGCTTGAAATGTATTGGCTTAATGATTCATACATGGATTGTGGATAACAAGATGCATGGACATGGCATAAAATGCATGTGCAGGAGATATCAAACTAATGAGGATGAAATGAGGTATTTTGCACATTAAAAGGGTATTAAGGCATCCAAATCTTGAACAACCACAACCAAATGCCACAATAATGCATGATAATCCTGAGAAGGTGATGAAACATGGAGAACTCACTAAAATGATGAAGGTGCTAAAAAATAGAAAATGTGAGTGATAGAATAGGAAGTTATACAAATAAAACTTCAACTTTTGCCAAATAGTTGGAGCAACAGAGATGGCTTGAATTTCCCTCTTTTTCTTGTTGTAAATAAGCAAGAAAAAGGAAGAAACAATGAGGTTTTGGTTCTGGTATGGATGAGGGTGATTTTTAGAATGTGTAATGGTTAGGGAATGAGTGTTTTGAGACTTGTTTGGATGGTAGGTGAAGAGCTACGAGATTCTAGTTTTCTTGGTGTGGGAATGTGTTTTTGAAGCTGAAAATAAGCTAGAATCTAACCTTTTTTAGTTGAGATAGAAGTGGTCCATTTATACTGGCATTTTAGAGTCAATTTGGAGGTGTTTTTGGCCATTTCTCAAAGGGGACAAAGTGATGTCAGCATGGTGGCTATAGGATGGTTGTAGGGAGCAACTTGCTGCCAAAGTGATGTGCATAGTGTAACTAGTTTAAATGCTAAAATGATTTTCCAGCAACTAGGGTGGCTGATAGTGACATTGGCCAATAACCAGAGAAAAGTAGGGTGATCAAATGACATTGACCTTTTTGATCCAATTTAGAAAAAATATTTTGATTAATGCAAATGTCGAAATTCATAATTTGACATGGGTTTTAATCTTTCCTAATGAAAAGAAACAATTTAAAATCAAGTTTTGGATCAATGGTGGATGAGTTAAAAGTGCCCGAACCGTGAAAATAGCTTGCATATATCGATAGATTGCATGATGTATCCATACATTTGGTCCAGAAGCCTTGATGGTATCGATACAATGATCTTTGTATTGATACTATGAACCATTGTATCAATACTATGAACCATTGCATTGATACATGTTGATGTATATCGATACATTTCTTTACAGAATGCTATCTTGGACCTGACATGTTCTAGTATCGATACATGGGTCTTGTATTGATATAGAGGCCTATGTATCGATACATCTACATGTTGTATTGATACAATTGGGCAGATTTTCAAATTTTGGCACGTTGGAGCATTGTATCGATACATGAGAACCATGTATCACTACATTGAAGTAAAATTATGAATTTTCTCATACCTTTTATCTTCGGATGCCTTGAACTATGTCATTTAATGCCACATCATTGTATTTACCTTTGATATGATCCCTAGGCCTCCTTGACCTCCTCAAAATACTTTTACGCTAGGCAACAATGATCATCGCCCTCTCTCACGTCCATGTTCTAGATTGCTAAAAATTGGCTCGGATAAAATAAGGTGTCTACAACTGCCCTTCTTTGACCGTTGTTGAGAATCAAGAATAGGGCAGAGATAAATAGACACTATTTTTTCTGGGGTGGACTGACACTCCCCAAAACACTAAGGTTAGGTTTTTTAAGGTTTGACCCCCTTAGACAGGTACAGAGTAACATGGATCTTTGGTGTGGGTGTCGCTAGCTTATGCAGACTTTGACTTGGATGCCACCAGCTTGTGCTAGCATTGACTTAAACTTGGTGCCACCAGCTTGTGTCGGCTTTGACTCAAACTTGGCTACCATCAGCTCATGTGGGCTTTGACTTGAACTTAGGTGCCATCAGCTTGTATGGGCTTTCACTCAAACTTGGGTGCCACCAGTTCGTGTGGGCTTTAACTTGGGTACCACCAGCTCATATGGGCTTTGCCTCGGGCTTAGGTGCCACCAGATTATGTGGGCTTTAAAAGGGATGCCACTAATATGTAGGCTTTTAAGTGACTTATGGGCTTTTGAGAAGGTGCCACTGACGTATGGGCTTTAAAAAGGATGCCACTGACATGTGGGCTTTTAAGGGTGCCACTGACTTGTGGGCTTTTGGGAAGGTGCCACTGTCTTATGGGCTTTAAAAAGGATGCCACTGACATGTGGGATTTTAAAAGGTGCCACTGAGTTGTGGGCTTGAAAAGGTACCATGACTTGTGGGCCTTGAAGAGGTGTCAGGACATGTGGGCTTTAACAAGGATGCCAATGACATGTGGGCTTTGAAGAGGTGCCACTGACTTATGGGCTTTTAAAGGTGCCACGACTTGTGGGCTTTAGAAGGGTGCCATAGATTTATGGGCTTTAAAAGGATGTTGACAACATTTTTTGATAAAACTTCAAATACCAACTTTTCTTAACAGAAATCCATGACAAAATTTCCTGCTGAAATGGGTTTTGGCAGTAGCTCATGCTAAAGCTTCTAATGAATGTTCTCGACAAAAGTTTTTTTTTTATGATAGATAATAATTTCTTGACACCAGCACTTTGATAATAGTTGCTTGATAAAAAGGGTTTTAACATGAGGTGACGAGAAGAAAAAGACCTTACTTGAATGACATTTGGTTTGTGAAGCTTAGAGTTCTTACCAAGAATTCTTTAGAGGTTTAGCAAACCTGGCTCTAAGTGATATTGTAAAAATAATGATGTAAGATGGTAATGTGAATGCATGATATGAAATGCTATCATGATTGCATGATGTGAAGTTTAACATGGGAGATAGCTGTAGTTTTCTTTATATGTCATTTAAACTCTCATAGGGATGATGATTTGTCTTTGATGCGACTATAGACATAAATTTTCCTAATCCTATTGGGGATTGTAGGTTGTCCTAGCTTCATTGGGGATATGACCAAAAATTTAGTCTCAAGAATTTGGACTGTTATGTTTCTTGATTCGAGAGGCTCAATCATTTTCCTATCAATTGGAAGGCATTGTCAACAATTTAGAGACTGCTTTCCTGATTAGGTGGATGTCTCTGGTTTTGATAGGATTCTAATAGAATGCATGGGTCAATTTTTGGTTAGCTTAAAGTGATTTTTCTTGAGATGTGGCTTGTGAAAGCAAGAAACGGCTTGGTGAATGGTCATGCCAAATGGGTGCTTGGACGTGAAAAGTGCATGATCTTGATGATCAGGGCATGAGCAAAGTTCCCTGTGCTTTTTTTTCCTTTCGATGTAATGTCAAGATGTCATGATGTGTATTTTAGTTGATTATCAAACATTATCAGTTAAATGACAAGTACAATGTGAATTGTATAGGGGTTGAAAGAAACAAGACAATATTTATTTATGACAACAAAGAGACATAACTCAATATACTATTTGACAAGCATTTGATAGGGTAGCAAGAAAGATGATCTTTTGGGTGAAAGATGCCTTTGACAATCATGACAAGGATGTTCTTTAGGTGCTTTTTAAAAACTTTCTCAAATAATGAATATGCTTAGAATGAGCTAATCTTCAAAAGATCTCTAGGATTGCTTTGTATTGTCCTGTGGATGCTCTCGGTTCATGCCCCATCAAAATTGATCTTCTTAAGTTGCCTTTACGGGTTTTCAACTGTAGTTAGGTTGGTTGCCCAAATGTCCTTTCAGATTTTCATCTAGACCATTTTTGGTTTTCCTCTTTTTTTTATTATTTTCATTTTCATTTTTTATGTTTTTTTTCTTTTTTTTTACTTTCTTCCCCCTTTTTGAAGGATGCATTTTCAGGTTTTCACCCTTTACGTGTAATATTTCTTGACGAAATCTGAGTTGACTGGGTTGGGCAAGGCATTGCCGTCCATTTCTGACAAGATTAGGGCCCCTCCAACGAAGGCTTGCTTCACGGCATACAGTTCTTCCCAATTAGAAGTCCACTTGCCCCGTGGATCTTTGTGAATTGGAAGGATCTTCTTTAATACTAATTTACCTAGGTGAAATTATCGTGTGCGCATCTTTTTGTCGTGGGCTCGGATCATGCGTCTTTAATACATTTGACCATGGTAGATGGCCTTTATGCATTTTTCCTCGATGAGGTTGAGCTGGTCGTATCTATTCTTAACTCATTCAGCTTCTTCAAGTTTGGTTTCCATCAAGACTCTAAGAGAAAGGATCTCGACTTCGATAGGCAATACAACTTCCATCCCGTAGATAAGAGAAAATAAGGTAGCACCCGTGGAAGTGTGAACTGAGGTCTGATAGGCGTGAAGTGCAAAGAATAGCTTTTCATGCTAGTCTTTGTAAGTCTCAACCATTTTTTCAACTATTCTTTTAATATTTTTGTTGGCTACTTTGACTGCCCCATTCATCTTTGGGCGATAAGAAGCAGAATTATGTTGCTGGATCTTGAACTATGAGTAAACTGCTTGCATCATTTTATTGTTTAAGTTGCTTGCATTGTTTGTGATGATTTCGTTTAGGAGGCCATATCTATGGATAATGTCCCGCTTGATAAACTTATAGACGATCGATCTAGTGAAATTAGCATAAGAGGCAGCCTCTACCCATTTGGCAAAATAATCATTCGCTACCAAGATAAAATGATGCCTATTGGAAGCTTTAGGGGTGATTGGCCTGGTCACGTCCATGCCTTACATGGAGAAGGGCCATGGGGCCATTATGACTTGAAGTGGCATCAGAGGGACATGGATCTTATTAGCATAGATTTGACATTTATGGCATTTTTAGGCATAATTGATGCAGTCTCTTTCGAGGGTCAACCAGTAATAACCCACTCTCATGATTTGCTTGGCCATCTAATGTCTATTAGCATGTGTGCCATAAATCCCTTCATGAACTTCTTCTAGGATATTTTTTGGCTTCAGGAGTATCAACGCATCTGAGCAATGCTAGATCGTGGCTTCATTTGTATAAGATTTTTCCATCAAGAACAAATCCCATAGCTAGCCTTCTGATAGTTCTTTTATCATTCTCGATTACCTATTTGGGATATTACTGATCCTTGATGTAACAAAGGATATCATAGTACTACAGTAGGCCATCTTTCTTTTTTTTTCATGTTATGATAATGAACCGGAGTTATGTAGATGCTCATCTGGATTGGAGCAACATCCGACTCCTAGTTGACTTTAAACATGGATGATAATGTAGCCAAAGCATTAGCTGTTTGGTTCTCTTCTCAAGGTAAGTGTCAGAAACTAATATCATCAAATTCTTTCTTGAGTTTTGCTATCAACTTCCTATACTGCATCAGCTTGGCATCACGAGTTTGCCACTCTTCTTTCAATTGGTAGATGACTAGGGTCGAATCAACGAACACTTGTAATTTCTTGATATTCTTCTCGATGGCTACTTGAAGCCTCATGACACAAGCTTCATATTCTGTGGTATTATTTATGCAGTCGAAATTTAGCCTTGCTGTAAACAGATAATGACACCCATCGGGTGACATCAATATTGCCCTAATTCTATGTCCTATAGCATTTGATGCTCTATCAAAATACATCTTCCATGATTGATCTTGGTTAAAGACGTTTTCATCTTTAGAAAAGCACATTAGATCTTCATCTGGGAAGTCAAAATTTAAGGGTTTATAGTCATCCACCACTCGACTTACCAAAAAGTCAGCTATCGCACTGCCCTTGATAGCCTTTTGACTGACATAGGCAATGTCATATTCAGAAAGCAAGACTGGCGATCTAGCTAGCCTTCTTGATATTATAGGGGCTTTGCATAGATACTTGAAAGGATCGAGCCTTGCAATCAACCATGTGGTGTGATACAGCATGTACTGCCTAAGTCTTTTCACTGTCCACGCTAAAGCATAACATAACTTCTCGACTGCGAAGTAATTGCACTTGCATTCTATCATTTGCTTAAGTAGTAGATTGCTTGTTCCTTTTTTCCTGACTTGTCATGCTGCCCTAATACACAATCTATAGACTTGTTAAAGACTACCAAGTAAAAGATTAAAGGTCGATTGGGCACTAACAGCACCAACATTGGTGGACTTGACAGATAATGCTTGACTTTATCAAAGGCTTTTTGACATGCTCCATTCCACTCTCTTGGATTTTGTTTGCGAAAGAGCCGAAAGATAGGGTCGCATTTGTTAGTAAGCTAGGATATGAATCTAGCAATGTAGTTCAGTCTCCCTAAAAAGCTTCTCACTTCCTTTTAGGTTTGAGGTGGTGGCATATCCTGAATGGCTTTGGCTTTGTCCAAGTCAACTTTAATCCCTTTTTCGCTGACTATAAAGCCTAAAAGCTTACTTGCAGTAACTCCAAAGGTACATTTGGTAGGATTCAATTTGAGTTAAAATTTTTGTAGCTATTTAAAAAGTTTCTAACAGTCTATGACATGCTCGTCTTCTTTCATTGACTTGTCATCAACGTAGACCTCAATTTCTTTGTGCATCATGTCATGGAATAGGGCTACCATAGGATCGTTGATATGTTGCCCTGGTATTTTTTAGTCCAAAGGGCATGACATTATAGCCAAATGTCCCCCACATAGTTATAAAAGTTATTTTCTCCATGTCTTTGGGTACCATCTTGATTTGGTTATAGCCTAAGAATCTATCCATAAAAGAGAATAGAGAATTCTTGGCCGTGTTATCTACCAAAGTGTCGATATAGGGTAGCAAAAAGTTATCCTTGGGACTAGTTCGATTTAGATCCTGATAATCAACACATATTTGTACCTTGCCATCTTTCTTTGGGACTAGGACTATACTGGCATCCTATTTTGGATATTTGGCTACTTTAATAAACCCTCTTCTTTGTTTTGAGGAATTTTTTCGGCTTCATCCTCCTCAACTTTTGCCAGATTGGTTTGCATCCAGGCTTGATTAGAGGCTTGTAGACCACTATATCAGTGTCCAGTCCTGGCATGTCTTGGTATGACTAAGCGAATACATCTCGATATTCTTGGACTAGGTCTATCAGCTTGGTCCTAGTTGTTGACTTTATTGAGGTTTTGATTTCAACCTCCTTTCGATCTTCCTGAGTACCAAATTTATTACTTCCATTGGGTTTTTATGGGGATGATCTGATTCTCCTTTTGCTCAACTAATCATAAGAGGTCTAATGGTACAAAGCTTTCTTCGAAATTGTCTTCATGATCAACTTCACTAGTGCCAATTGACTATTCAAGATCAATCTTGAAAAACTCATCAAACACATCCATGTCACTATAGTCAAGACACCTCAAAGGGAAAAGAAATAAACATTGCAAAAGGCACACACATAACTAAAGGATTTGGATAAAAATGAAGGCAAAAGAGTAATAGAGACAAAAAGGTTGAAAAGTGATACACAATATGAATGATATATGCAAAAGTCATTTCATTGATAATGTTTGATAAAAAATGCTCATTTCATAGGACACCCATATACCTTTGGGCAAGGAGAGGTAGGTTTTCATTTCTTGACATTACATAAAAGGGACACGAAAAGTGCAAGGGCTTCCGTCATGACCTCGTCGTCAAAATCAAGTCTTAGTGGAAGAACACGAGTTTTATGGCTCGGTATCTTGGAGATAAAGGTTGTTAAGTGCCCTGTTTAGGATGACCAAGGCATCTTTGGCCTTTTGCTCTTCCGATTGGCTTGGATCAATTTATCCTCCCGAACGAAATATCTTATGAAGAGATGAAAACATTATCGGCTTTGACTCCCTCTTTTGACCTAATGATCGTGTCATCTCCTGGTTGCCAATCTTCTTTTCTTGCTGCTTTCTTGAGTGCGCTTTGGCCTTAAATCTTAAGCCTCTTTTGTTGGCTTGAGTGGTGACCTATAAGTCTCAGGCTATCCTTTGCTAAACCTTTTTTTAGCACGAGAACCATTGCCAGCAATTATTTTAAACCCAAATGGGTGCTCTTTGACAGATAAGGTTTGACTATTTGTAACCCTTCTTCCATAAATGTCATATTAACAAACTCGAAGGATTGGAATGATGAATCCAGTGCATCTTCATTAGGCTTTATGTAGATCTCCTTGGTGAAAGTAGTGATGATTATTTCTTCTTCAGCTTCGATGGTGACTACTTTGTCATCTATCATAAATTTGAACTTTTAATGGAGAGAGGATAGGATGGCTTTGGCAGAGTGTATCCATGGCCTTCCTAATAGGTAGTTGTAAGAAGGATTAATATCACAACTTGAAAATCCACTTCATATGTACATAGGCCTATCTAGAGCTAGATTGTGATATTTCCAATTACTCCATGACACGTTCCATCAAAAGCTCGAACTATGGTATCGCTACTTTTAATGTTAGACTGATCGACAGGGAGTTTACTTAATATAGTCCTAGGCATGACATTAAGGGCCAACCCATTGTCTGTAAGTACTTTAGGCAAAACGCGTCCTTTTACTAAACTTTATAACTGCCCCTGCCTTCGGGTGGGGTCTCATCATCAGTGAAGGAAATGTAATTATCAACCATGATGTTGTTCACCAGCCGATCCAACTTGTCCACGAGGACGCTCGAGGGCACATATGCTTCGTTCAGCACTTTCAGTAATGCATTTTGGTGGACCTCTAAATTAAAAAGCAGAGATAGCATAGAAATCTTGGCGGGTTATTTGCTTAACTAATCTACAATGCAGTATTCACTGTGCTTGATGAACTTGAGAAACTCTGTGGCTTCTCTTTTGTTCACTGCTTGACTTTTTCAGGCTCAAAATTCCTTGCTTGGGCCTGAGTGGTACTGGTGCTTAGAGATGCATCAACCTTTTATTTTTTTTGAGTTAGGGGAGTGTAACACCTACCGCTACGAGTTAGATGACTAACTCTTGATAGTTTCATTACAGTAGTTGAGGGAATTAGTTTTTTGATCATCACACCTGATTCTCATATTTTCATGGAACAACTTTGTTACTCTTATACGGGAATGGTTAGGTACTTCTACAACCAACTTTGGTGTAAGTGTTAAAAAACTGACCTTTGGACTTAACTTGTCATAAAGAATGAAAGGTCGATATCTCCCGTAAGGTCAGGGGATGGTTTTATCTCATATCATATTGATAGATTTAGCAGTAGATGGGATCTCCTAATAGAATTTTATGTGGCCTTTATTCATCATTCTTTGAACCATGGACCTAAACCCTTTGCATGTTTTTAGGGTATGACCTACAATTGTATGGAAGTCATAGAAGTTATCGGGATTATCTTTCAATTTTTCTATTGCGTTAAGCAACTTGACTTGAATCAATGTTTACCAAACCAAGAACATTGGCATCCTTACATCCTCTATGCTTGCCTTTGCTTCATGTTTGTTCTCAATATTGATCATGCTTATAGCTGGCTCAGTATGGTTTGGTAAAGGATTGGCAGCAACATTTGGTCCCCAGTTTATCCCAAACTGTAAGACTTTTGAGTTAATTAGATTTTGCACATGTCGTTTGAAAGATATGCAATTCTTAATGTCATGCCCAGCTGCTAAGCATAGTATTCACAGTGGAGGTTAAGGTTGTACCATAGGGGGTATGGCAGCTTTTTTTCTAGGACATAGATCAGAGCCACTGAGTGATTTTGGGGCAAGGTCTGGTAGAGCTCCTTATAGGTCATAGGGATGGGATCAAAATGTTGTCTTTGTTGATTTGCACCTCAATTGCCAGGTGCATTATTAGTTGCTTGATTGGTACTTCGGTGACCTTATGGAGGGTAGCTTTGTGGTGGGTTGGATGGGATTACGAAGGATGGGTTATAGGTTATGGCATTAATTGGCTGAGGGGGTATAGGATAGGGCAAGAATATAGTGTGCTTGGGTAGTGAAGGTCAGGTGTTTGACATCGTTTCGGCTGAGATAAGCTAGCATAACTTATGGCATTGGCCTCTCCTTCTTTCTTTTTACTAGCTATAGGCTTTTTGCTTGATACAGATGTTTTCTCAGCTGACGTTCTACCACTTTTAATGGCTATGTCAATCATTTCTCTAGAGAGGACTAGGTCAGCGAATTTCTTGGTGGTATTTCCTATAAGCTTATCGTAATAAGAAGCACATAAGGTGTGGATCAAAGTGACTATCATTTTTTTCTATAAGGGGAGGTTGGACTAGGGCTGCTTTCTCTTTCCACCTTTAGGCGTATTGCCTAAGGCTCTCAGTGGATTTTTTATTGAAATTTATCAAAGAAAGTTGATCCTGTGCCCAATCCAACACGTACCGATATTGATTCAAAAAAGCCTTAGCCAAGTTAGCCCATGATTGGACTTTTACATTGTCTAGCTCGATATAGCACTAAGATGCTACCCCAATGAGGCTATGCTGGAAGCAGTAGATGAGGAGCTTTTCATCTTTCTTGTACCCGACCATCTTTCATAGGTACAGTTGAATATGGACAGAAGGGTCAGTGGTTTCATTGAACTTCTTAAACTCTAAGACTTTAAACTTCAGAGGAATGATAAGGTTGGACACCAAAGCCAGCAATTGTGCGTCAAGAGCTCTGAACTTGTCACTCTCTTCGAAAGCTTGGAGGCATTTTTCTAGTAGCTAGAACTTGTTCACTTCTGTTGCAATCATGGTGGACTTTTGACCTTCTGTTTTCTCTAATTCCTCATGATCAAATGTTATCGAATTTGCTGATGAGACTCTTGCATTCACCCTTTGAATATCGAGAATAAATTGACCTACCACAATAGGATTAAGGAAGATGACTGGTGGAGCCTGAGCGGTAGGTACAGGGATGGGCCATTGTTCTTGTCTAGTTTCCCCTTGGGCAGGATTTGGATTATTGGCAGAGGGACTTTTAATGTTAGGAGCATCATTCCTTGTTTCAGCAGTGCTGGCTTGCCCTTTTTCTTTCATAGAGGATGTCATTAGTTTCATAAGTTTCATGATTTGAGCTTGCATTTTGCATTGCTGATGAAGCATTCGATCTTATGATTCCTGACCATTAGCTCAATACAAGCTTCATGATCACTCTCCATGATTTACTTACGGCGTCATCTATTGTAGCGGTGCATGATGTAAGGTTCTGTGTTCCTCATTGATCTCGAAATCCCTTGCACTTTTATGGCCTAATTTTCGTATTAGACTTTTTTTAAATGTTTTTATTGATAAGCATTTATGATGCAATGATGAGTTAAGATAATGAATTATTAATGCAAGTGCAATGAAAAATAGTGAAATTAAATGTGCATATGCATTAGAGACATTTGATTCTTGAAATAGCTTCGTCAATAACATCATTCATAGAGTCACAAAAAGGGTTTTTTCTTTTACGACATGATTATATCTGAAAGTATCTAACATGATTATATTGTGTAATCACACGATTGAGAAAACCTAAAAATTATTGCTCACGATCTTTAATAGGTATGATGTCTTGCTTTATGGATCGAGCTACTTCAATCATGTCATCTGCCTTTCGTTGAGCTATCTGAACTTGTTAAGTGAGGCGTTGATGTCATTCTTAGTAGTTCAGACATGCTTGTTCGATTGTTGCTTGCCAATCTAATTTGTGTTGCTTGAAAGCCCTTGTTAATTCATTGATACAACCTTAATGATCCTAAAAAGACTATTCTAACTCCTAGATTCTATGAATGAGGGCTTCATTTTCAACCTTGGTGGCTCTCACATCTCGTATTTGGCCCTCAACTCTTTGATTCCTTCATTGGTAGGTGGAAGCATAAGCACATGCCCTCGTGAACTTTTCTTTGCTAGTTTTGACTTCCTCTTTTCGCTGATTCAGTTCGTGATTGAGAGTGGCAACTTCAACTTCCCACTCAACTGATGTCTTGCCAATGCATCAAGACTTGTTAGCTTTTTTAAGTGTCCCATTCGATCCATTTCACCACTCTTAAGATAGATATCCATCTCTAGCTAGCCCTTTTTTTCCTTGAGTCAAAAGATTTTTATGGCAAAGGATACCTTTTCTCGCTCAAACTTCGTCCTAAGTAGCTCGATCTCAGAAGTGATTCTTCTATTGGGATTTATAGTATCCCAAAGTTGGGTGGTGGCAATGGATCGTTGATACGATGAAGCCTCTATTCTTCATATCCAAGCATGGTAAGGCTTCTTCTCCAATATCTTTCCATACAATGGCCTTCTTCCAAGCTTGGAAAGCTGACTGGACTTTTGCTTTATAATTCAGCTCTTCATATTCGAAATCCCAATGTCCTAAGTCTTCAAAGAATAGGATGAATTACTGGCACTCAAACTGACGCAATGACAATAAAGGAGCATAATTGGTATTTCCCTATAATCTCAAGAACGGCACACAAGTGTAGTCTCCACATCTGTACACAATCGATTGAGGGAACACCTATGAGGCTCTCCACATGATTTCTTCCTCATTGACATTTCGTAATTCCTTAAACCAATGCTTTTCTGTCTTATCTTGATGACATTCTTCTTCTAATGCCATGGAAAGAGAACTGATCTTGAAGAAGAAATTTTGCCTGACTCTTCCTTTCCTAACACAAAGATGACTTAGGAGCCATATCTGGAGCAATGAGGCATACCCAATAACCTTCCTGTTCCTGTCCTTTTACAAAAGTTGAGGGCGCCGATGGTTTTAGCAATGATGGTGGAAGCAGGGTTGATGTTGCAACATAAGTGAGAAAAGAAATCTGTGACTACTGCCTCTACATAACCCAAAGTCTCCGGGAATATAACGAGCCCATAGATTGCCAAAGCGTAGACATCTTGAGCTTTCTTTTAATCAGAAAGCTTCACAATTACCTCTTTCAAGCTGGCCCAAAAGATGTATTCGCCACTCTATTTTACTTTGACATGTCTATCAACCCATGCTTCTATGACTCCAAGAATTTGCCTCAACTTTTTCTTGAACGAAAGAGGCGTTAGAGCCTTGCAATAAATTCGTTCTGATTTGGCCCTTTCTATGTTGAGTAGGGCTGTGTACTCCTCAATGGTAGGGACTAAATCTTGTTGGTTAAAGGTGAAACATTGGTAGGCTGGATTCCAAAACTGTGCCACTGCTTGTAACAAGCCATCATCCAACTGAACTCGAAGTAAGAGAGCTATATCCTCGTACTTTTTAGTGAAGGCTTCTTTCATGTTGTTATCCCAAATGTGCTTCAGTTTCTAACAATCATTTTGACAAAAGTCGATTTTGGCTTCTTCATGCATTTCTAAGACGTAGTCAGACTTTAAATTATCCACATCTTGATGTTGGAGACCTTCTGACCATGTTCTGACGTTTTCAAAGGACTCGATAGTGGAGATAAGCTATTGCTCCATAAATGATGCCCCTTGATGAACATCGAACAAGAATAATTATCTTTGTAGACACCTTATTTTGTCCGGACTAATTTTTAGTAATTTGAAGCATGGACGTAAGAGGGTTGCCCGGCAAAAAAGTATTTTGAGGATGTCAGGAAGGCTTAAGGATAATATCAAAGGTAAATGCAAAGATGTGGCATCAAATGACTTAGTCCAAGGTTTCTGGGGACAAAAGATATAAGAAAATTCATAATTTTACTTGAATGTATCGATACATGGTTATCATGTATCGATATAATGCTCCAACATGCCAAAAATTTGAAATGTCCCTATTTATATCGATACAACATGTAGGTATATCGATACATAAGCCTCTGTATCGATACAGGACCTCATGTATTGATACTAAGCCATGCTAGGACCAAAACATGCATTCTGTAAAGAAATGTATCGATACAGTGGTTCATAGTATTGATACAATGGGTCACAGCATCAATACAATGATCATTGTATCGATATCATCAAGGTTTTTAGACCAAATATATCGATACATTATGCAATGTATCGATACATGCTAGCCATTTTCACAGTTCAGGCATTGCTGACTCGTCCATCATTGATCCAAAACTCAATTTTAACTTATTTCTTTGCATTAAGAAAGATTAAAACATATATTAGATTACGAATTTAGACTTTTGAATTAATCATAACATTTTTTGAAGTTTAAATTAGATAAAAAAAGGTCAACATTACATGATCACCCTACTCTCTAGCTTGTTAACTAATATCACCATCAGCCACCCTATTTGCTAGAAAATCATTTCAGCATTTAAACCAGCCACCCTATGCACATCACATTGGCAGCAAGTTGCTCCCTACAGCCACTCTATAGCCACTATGCTAACATCACTTGTCCCTCTTGAGAAATGGCCAAAAACACCTCCAATTTGGCTCAAAAAGGCTGGTATAAATGGACCACTTCTATCTCAGCAAAAAGTTTAGATTCTAGCTCATTTTCAGCTTCAAAACACTTTCCCACACCAAGAAAACTAAAATCCCGTAGCTCTCCACTCACCACCCAAAAACAGCCTAAAACACTCACTCTTAATCTTTACACATTCTAAAAATCACCCTTATCCATACCAGAACCAAAACCCATTGTTTTTCTCTTTTTCCTGCTTATTTGCAATAAGGAAAAGAGAAAAATTCAAGCCATCTCTACTGCTCCCCATTGTTTGGCTGAAAATTAAAGTTTTGTTGGTATAGCTTCTCACTTTATCATTTTCATTTTCTTTTTTTTTAAAACCTTCATCATTGTAGTGAGCTCTCCATGTTTTCATCACCCTTTTAGGATTATCATGCGTTATTGTGGCTTTTGGTTGTGGTAGTTTAAGATTTGGATGCCCTAATGCCCTTTTGATGTGCAAAATGCCTCATTTCATCCTCATTGGTTTGATGCCTCTTACTCATGCATTTTGTGCTATATCCATGCATCTTGTTATCCTTAATCCATGTATAAATCATTAGCCTAACACATTTTAAGCATATTTACACATCAACTTGCATGAATCATTATCATTTTCATCATCCATAACATTTTCTTGTCAAAGTGCATAACACTTTTTTTGTCTAGGCCATTAGTAAAATTAACATCCCCATTCATGTTATGTGCCATCCCTTTGTATGTTTGTTGTCAAAATGCATGTTTGATAGCTGATAAAAACTAATATTCAAAACCCCTCAAGCCAAGCATGTTAACCTCAACCAATGAAGATTAGCATGGACTTAGCATTTTTCTTAAAGCTAGCAAAATATCTTAGGGAAAATTAAGTTTTTCAGATCTGAAATCTTGGTTAAATAAGCTCAAATCTTATGATTTTGAAATGAAAATGGTCTTATAATTATTCCCTAAATGTTTGTGCCTTTTTCTTGAGTTAAAACCTTGAGTGGTGCGATCAACAAGCTGTTTCATCATCCCAAACTACTCCGAGGCTATGCAAATGAGCTTCTGATGCTTATGCCACTCTTTCCCTTTAGTTATAGACGTTCGAATGTCAATGACTCGAGTTTGGACCCGTAGAATACAAAAATAAGAGATATCCTCTGCTTTGCTTTGTCCCCGGCTGGCAGCACAACTATTGCAAATTGAAAAATCACTTTAAAATCTTAAATAATTTTTCATGACTTTTTTGATATTTTTCTATCAAATCATGTCGAATTATCTTTAAAACGGTGTCTTATTCACCCTTGGATCAGTCCGGATGAGAAAGTTATGATTTTTCAAATCTAAACTATCCAGAACCTCTGGAATCGGAACATGTATTCTGTTTGGGCCATTCAGGCCCACTAAATGATTTTTCCAAAATTTTCAAACATTTTTCCTAAAACTTACATGAAATTCTCTTTCTGGAAAGGTATTATTTGCAATTTTCTGATACCAAATAAGTCCAGAATGATTTTTCAAAGTTTGACACACCTTGTTCATCGTATGCTCTACCAGCAGCAAAGTTGATCCAAATTTGAAAATTTATTCTCTCAGAAAGTGACTTTTTTGGATAGTGGGAATATTTTTAGGATGACCCTCATCGAGTCACCTTTCTAATGGTGTCTTGTTCACCTTCTAAATCCTTCGAATCAATTTAGAATAAATTTGGGAAGCAAGATAGCGTGATGTTGTCCCCTATTTTTGGTTTTGGTCAAAATCGAGTTGTTTTCTCGAATTTCGTCTCGAGGCATTCAAATGTCTCTATGTCAACCCCGTTAGACTTGAGAACATGCTTCGACCTCCCATAGGCTCGTACCAAGGCACGAACATATTTTACATCTTTACCATCCTCATTCACAACAATTTCTTTTGCCAAAAGTTATGGAAAAGCCTATACATTCCCTAAATCACAAGGTTTTGCTAACTTAATATTTCTAACTCGACTTCTCTAAAGAGTGTCAAACGTATCACTTTTAGGGATACTCTAACCTTATTTTTTTGAGGGGATACTCCAACCCTATTTTTCAAAATTATCGAGATAAAAAAACCTTCTTTTATCAAAATGATTTGTCATCCACAGGGATACTCCAACCCGCTTTTCAAAATTGTCAAGATTAAAAGAAACCTCTTTTGTCAAAATTATCTGTTATCCACGAGGGTACTCTAACCCCACCTTTTTGAAGGGATACTCTAACCCTGTCCTCTAACTATAATTAATTTTGTTATTCTTCTCGGGCTTCTATGAATATGTCAAACAAACCTTGTTTAATCAAGTAACCCAAATGCATCTTGAAAATTGTTGATTTAGTTATTCCTAGATAATCGACGCCAATGTGAGATAAATAACAATAGTTTGCCCATTTTCTTTATCATTGCATTGAATGATCCATGTTTGGTTACTTCATTTATTGTCTTACTAACACGATTTCTTTATGATGATTGTGTGCATTCATGTTTTCAAAACATCTCCAGATAAAATTAAAGGTAATGTTCCACGTGGGTATCTTTCCAATGCCCAAAGTGGAACATTCCATTTTCAAAGTAAAATCCAAAGGTCATTTTTATCAAAAATCTCTATATTCCCCATCTCTCCAGGGCGTATGTGAGATTAAATCTTTTTCATCAAAACCTGGATTTGTATTTCTATAAGATTCATGCATTAGAAGAGGGTTATATCGAAATAGCAATAAGTTAAGATCGAAAGAGTCAAACCTAAGAAAGATATGACTAATATGATACCGATTTCGGGCATCGCAAACAGGTTTGTACCTCATCATGCGTAACCAACTCTCGAACCCAAATGATGAATCTTTGCATTACGTAGACCATGGGATCAATGTTTTGAGTTTCGTAACTCAAAGGATAGGTTTAAATAGGTATCCAATCATGTCTAGCCCGAAATGATCAGTGGTGACTCTAAGCGTTGGCCATTTCATGATGGTCATCCGCGACAAATAAGATGAGCGATTATTTTGGTCCTCTCTCAATGTATCATAAGTCAAGAATCCATACTTTCTTATTTTCATCATGTTGTAAAGGAAAAGTCTCGGTCAAGAAGACTTCCTAAGTCAGAAAAATATTTTAAGTCGTACGCACTCATAGATCCGCGAGGATCCACCTCGAGGTATATTGCGATAGTCCCAAAATATTATGATGAAATGATCCATGCACCAAAACACAAAAAGGAGAAAATAAGTTAGTGAAACATATAAGAAACAAATATAATAAAAATTTAAGTACATCAGAAGAGAAGAAAAAAAACAAACATCTCAGCTAAGGTGTAGAGACAAGAGACGGGCAGCATTTCAACATGCCAAGATGCAATCTACCCTTCGTGAGGTGATGCTATATTTTATTTTGATAAAAAAAATGACCAGTAGGAATATTCGTTCATCACCACTAGTTTAGAGGCGTATTAAGCCATGACTCAGACATTATGATGGCTTACAGTATAAGACATTATCAATGATGGTTTTTGTTCACCGTCACTTATTTATAAAAAGGTTAGCCGTCGTTTGACAACACAATGGCATGTTTCGATAAATGATAAAAATACATATGCGAATGACAATTGTACACTCATTGTCACCAACATAATTATGGTAATTAGGAGTAAAGGTTAGGAATGTTTCCCCGAGTAACCTTATTCTTTAGGTATTCTAATAGTGTTTCGATATGGTTTAACATGGTTTAGCTTGTAAGGCTCACTATATGAGGTTTTAGTTGACACCTAAATTGGTACCTGAATTGCTCCTTCATCCAATAAAGACAGTCAAGGAACCCCGATCCTAGACCCATCGCGGGTTTGGTGGAACAGGATTGATCCATTGGATGTATTTCCCTATGCAAATGTAGAGGGTTACTCATGAGAGACATAGGTAATTACATCCAAAAAGTTATTGCCATGCCTATACGGAGGGTTACTCACGAAGGTGGATATCTCATTTCCTCTTAATGATTGGGTTGTAACCATGCCATGGAGTTTGGCAGGACACTAATGCACATGCAAGTACGCGATGTGTGATGGGCAAATGAGCAAATCTTTTGTTTACTTTCATATTACCATTTTTATTAAGCTAATGATCATTTAAATAAAAATAAGACAATCCTGAAAATCATGTCAAACAAAAGATTAGATGATAAAATGACAAAAGGGTCATGGTTAAATAATGACCGAAGATCGAAAGAATTGGGAACCTAATAAGACATAGCTAGTTATTGGCCTAACTCTCTATATTGTCCCTAGTGGAGTCGCCAAGCTATCGCAACGTGCCCTGGAATGGATCCTCGTGGATCTATGAGTGCGTACGACTTAAAATATTTTCTTGAATTGGAAATATCTTCTTGATTGAGACTATTCTTTGGCGATGTGATGAGAATAAAAATGTACGGATTCTTGACTTATGGTATAGTGAAAGGGATCGTAAGATGAATCACTCATCTTATTGTTCTGGGATGACCATCACGAAATGGCTAACGTTTGGAGTTGCCATCGATCATTTAGGGCTAGGCATGATCGGATGCCTATTGAAACCTATGTTTTGAGTCACAAAACTCAAAACATCGATCTCGCGGTCTACGTAATGCAAAGATTTATTGTTTTGGTTTGAGATTTGCTTACGCACGATGAGGTATGAACCTCTTCGATGCTCAAAATCAGTACCGTACTAGCTATGTCTTTCTTGGTTTCATTCTATCGATCTTAACTTGGCATTATTTCGATATAACCCCTTTTAATGCATGAATCTTATAGAAATACAATTCCAGGTTTTGATGAAAAAGATTTCATCTTATATACGCCCTGGAGAGATAGGGAATATAGAGATTTTCAATAAAAATGACCTCAAGATTTTACTTTGAAAATGGAATGTTCCTCTTTGGGCACTGGAGAGATACCCACACAGAACATTACCTTTAATTTTATTTGAAAAAATTTGAAAATATGAATGCAAATAATCATCACAAAGAAATCACGTTGGTAAGACAATAAATGAAGTAACATAACATAGATCATTCAATGCAATGATAAAGAAAAGGAATGTACTATTGGAATTTATCTTGCTATTGGCATTGATTATCTAGGAATAACTGAATCGACAATTTTCGATATGCATCTGGGTTTCTTGAGTAAACAAGGTTTGTTTGGCATATTCATAGAAGTCTGAGAAGGAAAGAAAAAACTTGATTATAGTTGAAAGACAGGGTTAGAGTATCACTTTAGAAAGGTAGGGTTGGAGTATCCCTGTGGTTAACAAATAATTTTGCTGAAATGAAGTTGCTTTTAATCTTGACAATTTTGAAAAGCAGGGTTAGAGTTTCCCCTTGGAAGGTCGAGGTTAGAGTATCCCTGTGAATGACAAATCATTTTGACAAAAGAAGGTTTTTTTTAGATCTTGACAAATTTGAAGAACGGGGTCGGAATGTCCCCTTGAAAGGTCGGGGTTAGAGTATCCTCGAAAGTGACACATTCGACACTCCTTAAAGAAGTTAAGTTGGAAAAATTAAGTTGACAAAATCTTGTGATTTAGAAGACAAGTGAGCATTTTGACAGCTTTAAGTAAAAGAAATTATTGTGAATAAGGATGGTAAAGATGTAAAATATGTTTATGCCTTGATATGAGCCAATGGGAGGTCAAAGCATGTTCTCGAGTCTAATCAGGTTGACACAGAGACATTCTGATGTCTCGAGATGAAATTTGGGCAAGCAACTCGATTTTGACCAAAACCAAAAATAATGGTAGCATCGTGCTATCTTGCTTCCTGAATTTATTCTAAATTGATTCGAAGGATTTAGAAAATGGACAAGGCATCATTAGAAAGGTGACTCGATGAGGGTCATCCTAAAAATATTCCCACTACCCTAAAAAGAAATTTTCTGGGGGAATAAATTTTCATGTTTGGATTGATAGTGCTGCTGGTAGAGCATATGAGGGACAAGGCGTGTCAAAATTTAAAAAATCACCTTAGACTCATTCGGTATAAAAAAATTACCAGTGATACCTTTCTGAAAAGCGAATTTCACGAAAATTTTAGGAAAAATGTTTGAAAATTTTGAAAAAATCATTTAGAGGGCCTAAACGGCCCAACCAGAACATATGTTTGGATTCCAGAGGTTTCGGACAGTTTAGACTTGAAAAATCATAACTCTCTCATCCGAAATGATCCAGGGGTGAATAAGACATTGTTTTAAAGATAATTCAACATGCTTTGATAGAAAAATATCAAAAAATTCATGAAAATCGTTTAAGATTTTAAAGTAATTTTTTGAATTTGCAACAATGGCACTGCCAGGAGGGGACAAAGCAAAGCAAGGGATATCTCACATTTTTTTTGTCCGCGGGTCTAAACTTGAGTCATTGACATTCGAACATCTATGATTGAAGGGAAAAAGTGGCATGAGCTTCACGAACTCATTTGCAAAGCCCTGGAGTAGTTTGGGACAATGAAATAGCCCGTTGATCATACCACTCAAGGTTTTGACTTAAGAAAAAGGCATAAACATTTAGGGAATAATTGTAAGACCATTTTTTTTTCAAAATCAAAAGATTTGAGCTTGTTTAACCAAGATTCCAGATCTGTAAAAACTTAATTTTCCCTAAGATATTTTGCTAACTTTAAGGAAAATGCTAAGTCCATGCTAATCTTCATTGGTTGAGGATAACATGCTTAGCTTGAGGGGTTTTAAAAATTAGTTTTTATCAGCCATCAAACATGCATTTTGACAACAAACATACAAAGGGGTGGCACACAATATGAATGGGGATGCCAATTTTACTAATGGCCTAAACAAAGAAAGTGTTATGCACTTTGACAAGAAAATATTATGGATGCTAAAAATGACAATGATTCATGCAAGTTAATGTGTAAATGTGCTTGAAATGTATTGGGCTAATGATTCGTACATGGATTGAGGATAACAAGATGCACGGACATGGCATAAAATGCATGAGCAACAGATATCAAACTAATGAGGATGAAATGAGGTATTTTGCACATAAAATGGGCATTAAGGCATCCAAATCTTGAACTACCATAACCAAATGCCACAATAATGCATGATAATCCTAAGAAGGTGATGAAACATGGAGAGCTCACTAAAATGATGAAGGTGCTGAAAAACAGAAAATGTGAGTGATAGAGTAGGAAGTTATACCAATAAAACTTCAACTTTGGCCAAATAGTTAGAGTAGCAGAGATGGGTTGAATTTTCCTCTTTTCCTTGTTGTAAATAAGCAAGAAAAAATGAGAAACAATGAGGTTTTGGTTTTTGGTATGGATGAGGGTGATTTTTAGAATGTGTAATGGTTAGGAATGAGTGTTTTGAGACTATTTTTGGATGGTGGGTGAAGAGCTACGGGATTCTGGTTTTGTTGGTGTGGGAATGTGTTTTTGAAGCTGAAAATAAGCTGGAATCTAACCTTTTTTTAGCTGAGATAGAAGTGGTCCATTTATACTAGCATTTTAGAGCCAATTTGGAGGTGTTTTTGGCCATTTCTCAACGGGAACAAGGTGATGTCAACATGCTGGCTATAGGTTGGTTGTAGGGAGCAACTTGCTGCCAATGTGATATGCATAGGGTGGCTAGTTTAAATGCTGAAATGATTTTCTAGCAACTAGGGTGGCTGATGGTGACATTGGCCAACAACTAGGGAGGAGTAGGGTGATCAAATGACATTGACCCTTTTGATCCAATTTAGACTTAAAAAAATGTTTTGATTAATTTAAAAGTCTAAATTCATAATTTGACATGTGTTTAAATCTTTTCTGATGCAAAGAAATGAATTACAATCGAGTTTTGGATCAATGGTGGATGAGTCAAAAGTGCTTAGACCGTGAAAATGGCCTTCATGTATCGATATGTTGCTTAATGTATCAATACATTTGGTCCAGAAACCTTCATGGTATCGATACAATGATCATTGTATTGATACTATGAACCATTGTATCGATACTATGAACCACTGTATCGATACATTTCTTTACAAAATGCATGTCTTGGTCCTGGCATGGCCTAGTCTCGATACATGAGGTCTTGTATCAATATAGAGGCTTATGTATCAAAACATATACATGTTGTATCAATACAAATAAGGACATTTCAAAATTTTGGCATGATGGAGCATTATATTGATACATGAGAACCATGTATCGATACATTGAAGTAAAATTATAAATTTTCTCATACCTTTTGTCCTCGAATGCCTTGAACTACGTAATTTACTACCACATCTTTGTATTGACCTTTGATATGATCCCTAAGCCTTCTTGACCTCCTCAAAATACTTTTTTGCCGGGCGACACCCCCTCTCACGTCCATGCTTCAAATTACTAAAAATTAGCTCGGACAAAATAAGGTATCTACACTCATGAAGATGGTTTTGAAATAGTAGCAAATATATATTCTTTTGTTTTTGACTTCTTAGTTTTTGTTTCTTTGTAACCTTTGATCTGGGCCACGGTGGGATTGTTTGGTAGTGGAAGAACTTCATAATCTTTTTCCATGTCTTCCCAAAGATCCAAAGCCTCCAAGTAGGTCTCCATTCTCACTATTCAAAGTTGATAGTTTTCTTTATCAAAGATAGGAAGAGCAATTTAAGAAAAATTTAATTCAGCTTTCATTTCATAGATCTCTTTAAAATTTGGATTTGATATCAAATTGTGGGTTTAAAAGTTGAAAAAAATAGAAAATCAAAATTGAAAAAAAAAAAAGAAAAAATACCAAGTTAAATAGAAAAAAGGCGTGAAATGCAGCAAATAGAATTCTACATTTTTTATTCATCAGCCATCCTTTATATTTATAATGCTTGGAATAAACAGAAAATTAGAAAATCTTTGAAATCCTAACGACACAAATCGTGATCCACAAAGTCACAAACAAACTATTTACTAAAGAATAAAAACAACCTATTGACTAGGAATACTCATTCAAATATCTAGAGCAATAAAAGATAAAATCACGTGCAATCTTGAAGCAAATATTGAACAATTTCCATATAACCAAAGCTTGGGACCTTTAGATCCCCTCTTCCAAGTTCTTTAGTCTTTAATAACTATATCATCACCACAATTAGCCAAACAACCCAAAATTTACATAATTCCTCTATACTTTATACCTCAGCATGAATGACTTTGTGTACATTAAGGAAGTCCTCATTAAATAGAATTCATTAGCAAAACATTCTTTTCACTTCATCGCTTTTCTTACATCTTTCTTACAATATTAAGTATTTCTTTAAATGAATTTTATAAGTTTTAAGAATTATTAATTCTTGGAGAAAATAAAAAAATTATCTTATCCATTTAGTGAGACTATTTTTTTAATACATCAATCCAAGTCAGGATTACCAAATTTTCTTAATTAATTAAAATTATTAATTTATTGAATATTCATTTATCAAGATTTTACTATACTTAGAAATCTATAAGCTGGTTGACATCAAAGGATAAAAAAAGTTATCCTCAAGTGAAGCTACTCGGAAGATAACACCTCAAAAGGAAACCACTACAATAAAAAGCAAAGTTAATTTTGTTAACTAGAGAATCATAACATCATAAGTTATGCTTTAGTATTACATAAAGAAAAGTCTCTCTATGTTGGTGTGGATAAAATATCAATTTCATTAATAATTATAAAGGAAAAAAGAAAAATCGAGAGAAAACATTTCAAGATTGTAAAAGAATTATAGTAAGATAAACATATTTTGTAAAAGAATAATAAGTTGTAAGTCAATAGAACTTGTCATTGGATTTAACCATGTGCACATAATGTAACAGGTAATAAAGTGATAACGTAAAGTGTCAATCCAATGAGGAATTGTCACTAATTTTTTTAGGTACTAAAATTATAACAACTAATCTTACTTGAACAAACTATTAAAATTTATAAATTAAAAACTAAATAAAAGCAAATAATTAATGACAAAAGCCTAGGGTTATAATTTTTCTTAACACTTTATTTGAATCTTCTATACCCTTTTAACTTAACTAATAATAATGAGTTGTTAGCTTGAAGTTCTAATTTATTGATAATTTTTTTCCACTGGTCTTATGACAACATCTCTCTTAACCAATTTACTATATTCCTATGCAATTAAATTAAAGAGAAACTTATTAGGCATACTTTAATTTGGTTATACATAATATCTCGTATATTCCAATGTATCATGCACATCAATTTATCATTATAAGTGGATATGAAACATATGTTATTAAATTCATATCTAAACACAAAATTTTTTTCCAAGTTAATTAGGGTTATCAAATTAATTGGTGATCAAGCAACTAGAAGCATTAAGCATAAGATTTAATAAAGAACTCAAATATCATCAAAATTAAAAAAATAAAATAAAATAATCTAAATTACATATTGAATTCTATTGCAACTGTAGAAAATAAATTTAGTTCATGATAAATAATGAACAAAAGAAAATAGTAGAGTTTCACCATTATAAATATTACAAGATAGATAAAAAAAGATTAAAGGACAAGAAAATCCAAGTTTTTGGTCTTCAAGCTTTTCCAAAGTCTCTCTTCTGTTTTTATATGTTGTCGTGGCTACTCTTTCCTTATTAAACTAAGATTTACAAGGCTCAAAAGCTACAACCCTAATTTTAAGTCCTAAAATGTCCTTTTAATAACTTGCTAAAATCCTAGAAGAAGAAAATTCATACGTAAGTAATATAAGCAATTTATTTTGGAAAGTTACTGAATTGGGTCCACTTTATTTCCTTATTGTGTTCTTGTATCTTGGAAATTCCTTTAGGCTTTGGGCCCACAAAAACATAAAAAATAATAGATTAGTATATAACTTAATCATAAATAAAACAAATAAATCTAATTTAAGAACAACTAAAAATTAATAAAATCTAAATAAAGAACGTCTAAGACTTAACTAACTTTAATGTACATAATGAGACCAAATAACTTTACTTCATAGAGCTATTGTCATAATGTGCCGAACACGAATCTGATACATCAAAGTGAGGAAAAATCATTTGGTTCGAAAATTGGGATTGAGTTGTTAGAGCGAGTCGTTTACTTGACTTTCTTATGTGACTATTACGAAATAACCAATAAATTAGGAATCACCACCAGTCTTTTTGGGATAGCTGTGATTGCTTACCTATTGGAATTCATCTTTTAAAGGTTGCAAAACCCTTGAAAACAGATTCTGAAGTTCACTTAGAAAAAGAGTAAAATATAGGGTTTAAGAGTCAGTTATGTGTAGGAAAAGGATAAGCACCCCCATAATGCTCATAAATAGGTACTTTTTAACTAAGTGTTATGCTAAATCTTAATTAAATTTTATTTTAATTCTTGATATCCAAAGATAATCTGTGTTTCAAAATTATTTAATATTGCTATTATTATTCCTTTTTAAGAGTAAAATGGATTTTATTATTTGTTAAAAGACAAAATGTTTTCTTACCCCACTAGAAAATTAGATGAAAAACAAAAGTTTTATTTTTTTGAAAAACTTTGAAGATTCTAATTCATCATTTAAGGAGGGTATTCTGTCATTAAAAATAACCTTTGAGACCCTTTTATATACTAGAAAATATCAATAGACTATTTTTAACTGAGAGATATCATCTTGTTTTTTTATTAAAGGACGTGTTAAATTGTAAATGTAATTAAGAATTGACTTTGATTGAAAAAAAAAAAGTAGAGTAACACCTAGGGTTCAATTTTGACATGAAAGTATAAATCTAATCCCAAAGAGTTGATTTTGATAAAAAGCTCTAAAATGGCCCTGAAGGTTTGATTTTCACATGGAAGTGCTAATTGAATCTAATGGACCCAATTTTTGTGCTAAAAGGCTAAAATGACCTTAAAATGTTTATTTTAGGTATAAAAACACTAACACGGTCCTAAAAGTTCAAAAATGGCATGCAAGTAGTAAAAGATCCATAAGGCTTGGTTTTGACATGAAAGTACTAAACATAACCCTAAAGGTTAAGAAATGACATAAGCTTATTAAAATAGCTCTAAAGATTCAATTTTGACATGGAAATTGTAACATGACCCTATGGACTTGATTTTGGTGTAAAAGTACTAACATGACCTCAAATGGTTGATCTTGACATGGAGGTGCAAAACTAACCTTAAAGGACTTGATTTTAATGCAAAATTACTAAAATTACCTTAGGGACCATGTTTTGACATAAAAGTGCTAACATGACCCTACCTGGTTTTAGTCTAATGAACTTGGTCAAAGGACAAGAATATATGTAGAAAAATAGCCTTGGCTGAACTCACCCTTCCCTTTGGTAGGTTTGGCAAGATACAATATGCTAAAAATTATGTAGATATGAAAAATGAAGGTGGACAAACATGGCTTAAAAGTGTATCCCAACTTTGAGAAGAAATTAATATGAACTCAATATCCACATGAGCAAAATATATGGATGAACATGACAATGATATCATAAGTGACATTTTAAAGGAAATGGAAAGAAAAAAGACATAACAATATTTGTAAGCATGAAGTAAAGATAACACAAAAATAGAAAATAGAGTAAATATGACAATATGACTAACAAAAGTAATGAGAACATGAATGAGATAATTTGCTCAAAGTTTGGCTATTATAACAACCTTAGAAAGCCTTGGCTTAAACCATCACCCAAGTAAAACTTAGGATTGTCAAGCTTTGATCATTTGCAGGGCCTAATGTGTTCCATGTGCTTCATCCATTTAGTTTATTTACTAAAATTGAAGGAAAGCTTTAATCACACATTAGATGGTGATTAGTATGCTTATTTGTTAGTATTACCTTGACCAATTCAATTGATTAGAGGACACACTTCGATAGTAGCCAAATTATCCATAAAGGATCTTGCCAAAATTGCAAAAAAGAAAAAAAAATAAAAGATAATCAAAAAAAGTAAATAAGGTTCTCAACATGATTTTGCTAGAAAATTATTAGATATGGCCCGTAAAGCCTTTAATTGCTTCTTATTTGTCCATTGAAGGCATCAAAATAGAAGGGGCAAAGGATGCAATGCTAGCTCTAGGATCAAAGAGCCATGGAAAGAAAAAAAAAGTGAAAAAGAAAATATTTAAAAAATTTTACGATAAAAGAGATAAAAGAGATTAATTTAAGTGTAAAAAAAATAGATAAAAGAGAAAATAATAAATACAAAATGGGGAAAATTTATTGACCTTCAAAAAAGGGAAAATTGATGCTCCGACTTGATCGAGTTATTGGGACTGAAAGGCAATCATGCCATCGGTCTCATCATTGTAGTTGAAACGCATTAGAAAAGCCCAATAAAGTGGACGGCTAAATGGTTGGCTCGCTAGCCGCGACACAATTAGGTCGAAGCGTGATCATCAAGCAATCCCATTCAGGCAAATGTGGCCTCAATTTATAAGCTTAAGCTGTGCATCCATTTCCCTATGAACTTTTATTTTATACTTGGAAATATCAAGGTTTGACTCTTGCTCAATTAAATTAGTACAGATTATGTGGTTATCAACTGAATTTTTTTATACGATAAAAGACACCGTAAAATTTTACCTTGTAGTAATTCTCTTCTCGAGCATTTGTAAGAGTGCGTTAACATGGACCTTGATTACAACTGTTTTGATTACGTATTTTTTTATATTATTGATTATTCAATAAATTATTGAAAATAAAAAAGTTTTAAGGGTTTTATTAATTTTAATTTAATACTTAAAGAAACTTTCGAACTTAACCTTAGAATAAAAACAAGACATCTATCTTTTATTTTATGAAATCCAGAGCATGAATTTATATATAATTCCAATTATATCTATCAATTTTGAAAATGAATAAATAAACTTTAATTGTCAATTTTTTTAATATATCATTCCTTTAAATATTTGTAATTTAACTCATTCAATTAAATTTAATATTTTTTTTAAAAAAATTATATCATCAGAATAAGAAGATTTTAAAACATGAAATAATACCTGGAGAAACCCTTGAACTTTACTTAAAAAAAAAAATAAACTATCAATCTTTTATGAAAGAAATTAAAATCATAATTTTCTATTTCGTTGTAATTGGAAAGATTAGTACATCAAAACTAAAAAATTGTAGTGGTTTGACAAATGAATGAAGAAGGGATTCCGTTCCCGTCCAATGAAAAATTCCTCCATTAATTTCCAGTGCTAATTTAGATTAATGACATGTGGATTATTAATATTAATGGCTGAGATTAAAATCCCACTTAACCTCACTTAACATCAGTTAAATACACCATTAATAATATTAAAGGTTTTAGTTATCAACTACAGCTAAGAGAAAACATAGCAAAATTGGGTGCCAAACAATATCGTGGAGAAGAGAATTAAGCGCCAAAAAAAATTCATTCCCCGAAATCTTAGTTCTTTAAAGGCAAATCTTTTCCAACAATCAAGTGATGAGGGTTTTTTTTTCTTTTTGTTATCCAAGCTTAAGTTTGAATTGGCTATTTTCTATCAAATAAGTACCACAATAGGTTAAAGCAACTTTCTCCAATTTTGAGAAATCAGGAACATTATTCTTAATTGTTCATCCCCTATTTAAATATTTAATCTAGAACAATGATATTTCTATCATACTTAATCTGTAACCAACAAGTAAGAACAGTTCTTGGGTTTGGCAATTAACATTTTTAATTGTTAGATCAGTTATTATTTTGTTTGAATTTACATGTCAAATCTTGAATACTTGAATGCATTTATTTGCTAGTATCATGGCTGGGCATAGTTTAGTATTTTAGTGGCCTCGGTTGGACTATGCTATGTATGAATAATCCTTATGAATAATTAGTCTTTGGCATGTATAATAGGTTAATGGCTATACAGCCAACTCCAATTGACCATGTACCTTTTATACTTTTCAAACCAATGAAACTTGGGGTAGAATTCAATTCCAAACAAAAGGCATATGAATACTGCAATGATTATGTTGGAGAAATTGGTTTTAGTATTCGAAAGGAGTGTGTCGATAAGAGCAAAGAAACATGGTTTTGTAACCCAAAAAGTTCACATGTTTCAAAGAAAGTCTCCGTGAGCAGAAAAAAACATGATGCTTTGGTGAAAACTCATCGTAAAGAAACTAGAACTGATTGCTTGGCTCATGTTGTTATCAAGCGTCAATCAAAAAATGCCGAGTTTCTAATTTTGAAGAGAAACACAACCATCCTCTTGCTCCTAAATCATGTACACATATGTTACCATCGCAAAGAAATGATGATTCTGTTTTATCTCATAAGCTTGCATTTGAGATTATTTCTCGAGAATCAGGTGGTCCAGATAATTTAGGATTTACAAAAATAGACCAAAAAATTTATTTGTGCACTAAACAGAAATGGTCATTGATGCATGGAGAGACAGATAGCTTGTTGGATTATTTTGAGAAAAGAAAAGTTGGAGACCGTCGTTTTTTCTATATAGTTTTATGCTAATGATTTATTTCTAATATATTTTGGGCTAATGTCAAGATGATAGCAAACTAATTTTTTTTTTTTTTTGGTGACGTTGTATCCTTTGATGCAACATATCAAACAAATAAAGAATAAAAGAATACAGGCCTCTCGCTATCTTTGTTGGGATGAACTATACTGAAAGAATGGTGACTTTTGGTGCTGCTGTATTGTATGATGAAACAACTGATTCACTTGAATGTTTACCGCTTAAGACTTTGACAGATCAAGATGCAGCGAGTAACGCAATCTCACCAGTGATACCTGGATCATTTCATCGATTATGTGTTTACCACTAAAGGAATAATGCACTTAAGCACCTTGACCATCTGTGTAAGAGTTCGGATTCATTTGGGGTCAAATTCAGCAAAGCGATCTATGAATATGAAAATGAAGAAGAGTTTTTAAAGGCTTGGGAGATTATTCTTAAGATGTATGAAGTTCAAGAAAATAAATGGCTAAAAGGTATTATAAACTTTAAATACAAAATTTTCTTATGTACTAATTATTTGAAAGTGACTTAATAAGAATATGCTATTCATGTCTGTAGGTATTTTTGAATTAAAAGAGGAATGGTCAATGGCAAATGAAAGAAATACATTTTCAGCTAGATTAACAAGGATTTGAAGATGCACCTAATTAAAAGAGGAATGGTCAATGGCAAAATCAAGTGAAAGCTTTAGTAAGGATTTGAAGATGCACCTAAGGTAGTTTGGATGGGGTTCGATTCTTTAAACATTACAAAAATGCAATAGCGGATAATCACTTAATCAATTGAAAAAAAAATATATGATATGACCCAAAAGTTGCCTACTTTAAAGGTTGATATACCTTTGTTGAGGTTTACAAGGGATGTTTATGTTGGAGATTAATCTGGTTAAAAGATTAAAATACTACAAAACATATAAACTAGCTAAATGATATTAATTTGAATTAAAAAAATTACAAATGAAATTATACAAAATTATATACCGGAAAAGAAAATTCAAAGAATGAATTTTGACTGAGTCAAGGTTTACAACCTCTAACCTTAAGATATTTACCGCTTGCTCAAACGTGCTCGACAGATTCTACAATAAGTCTCCCAAGCCTCCTCAATCTTGTTACCATTCAATAGCACTTTTAAACAATAATACAATGAATCAAAAGAGTGACATAGTTTTCTCCCTTAAAAAAAAACTACACAAGGTGGATAAAAGCTGAATTTTTTCCTTATCTTTTTCTCCCATATCCTTTGCTTGAGATTTTTCCTCATTTTTTAACCAAAACAATGAAAAACCATTTCAGGCAATGGACTTGATCTCATAATAGCAATGGACAACAGTTTCAAGAAAAGGATTTAATGCCATGAAACAAAACCGTTTTAAGGCCAGAATCAAAACAAAAAAAAAAGGCAAACAAACTTAAACCCAAAATTTAAACCTAAAACTATTATAGGATTGTTTATTATCAAACAATTGTTCAGGTTAGCTCAATTAATCAACGAATTAAGCTTTAAACAAATAAGGCCCGCTCGTTCTTTAACCCAAACTCAAGTACAAATCCATGTCTACACAATGAGAGCACATTCACCTTGAATATCAATTATGTAAATTAAGCTTACACCGTTATCTTGATACGTGTATCACACAACCAACATCATATACGTATACGTATTTCATATTTATACACTATTAAACTATCACTGATATCCAACAATCCCCCACATGAATGGAAGTTGCTTGATTAAAATGACAAACTAACATAGAATAAGAGAGAATACTTTTGAGGAGTTATCGCATTTGGATAGGTAAATTTTAGCCTTAAACCTTCCATAGCAATAACTATCGGATTTACTCGGCTAACTAGTGAACTTGATGTCTTGAACTATTTAGCCTTTCATGTAAACCCAGATAATGGGTGTCACACAATCCCTCTTCGAACACCCTTGGTTCTCACGATTGTGTTCATTTTTGGCTCAAACATGTCCAAGTTTCAGAGAATGCTTTAGAGAATTTAGCCTTATCAATTCTCATAGAAATAGTTATGTTTTCACACTCACATAGGTGATTTCTTATTAAAGATATCCTGCCATAACCCACTTAATCTTGTCAAGCTATAAGAAACATTAAAAGCATAGCTTAACCTAACTCTTTTGCAAGTAGCACTGATTCATCATAGGAATAGGTAAGAGTGCTTAACTCTTTCAATGCTCTCACTCAGTTAGCATAATTTAGTTGTCCCTTTGAACCTAGATCTTGGGACCTCCAATCAACTAGGTTGGGTTTCCATTATGTAACTTTTATTTTGTAAGTTTAAGTCCCATTCCCCTTAATGATTTAAAGATTTGCTTTGTCGTTAAGCCTTTCATAAATGGATCCGTAATATTATCCTTTGATTTCATAAAATCAATAAAGATAATTCTATTTGAAAGCAATTACCTTTCTATGTTATGTCTTTGACAAATGTGTCAAGACTTACCATTATACAAACTGTTCTGTGCCCTACTAATTGTAGATTGGCAATCGCAATGTATACGTATTGTCGGCATAGGTTTCGGCTAACTTGAAATATCTTCTAAGAAGTTTCGAAGCCATTCCGCTTTTTTTCCAACTTTATCTAAAGCTATGAATTCAGATTCCATAGTGGATTTTGCTATACATGTCTGCTTAGAAGATTTCCACGATACTGCAGCTCTTCCAATAGTAAACACACATCCATTGGTGGATTTCAAGTCTTTTGTATCAAATATCCAATTTGCATTGTTGTACCCTTCAAGTACAGCTGGATATCTTGTATAGTTTAGTCCGTATTTTGAGATTTATCTCAAATATCTGAGTACTCTCACGATAACCTTTCAATGATCCCATCTAGAATTATTTGTGTATCTACTTAGTTTACTTACAAAGTAGGCTATATCCGATCTTATGCAATTCATAAAATACATTAGGCTACCAATTATTTGTGAACATTGTACCTTAGATATCGCATCATGGGTATTTTTTGTTAGATGTACATTAACATCTATGGGTGTTTTAGCCACATTGTATCATTCTTATTGAATTTTTCTAGGATCTTACTCACATAATGATCTTGAGTCAACACCCAACCATCTTGTCATTTAAAAATTTGAACTCCTAAAATTACATCTGCTAAACCCAAATCTTTCATGTCAAATTTACTTGTCAACAATGCCTTGGTGGCTCTAATTATCTTATCATTATTGCCTATGATCAGCATATCATCTATGTACAAACACTGCCTATGATCAGCATATCATCTATGTACAAACACTGCCTATGATCAACATATCATCTATCTATAGACAAACAATCACATATCCCTATATATTCTTTATGTATACATATTTATTGCATTCATTAATGCAAAACCCGTTTAGCAACACCGTATTGTTAAATTTTTGATGACATTGTTTTGGTGCTTTTGTTAAACCATGTAATGATTTAACAAGCTTGCACACCTTCCTTTCTTGTCCTAAAACTTTAAACCCTTCAGGTTGTTCCATGCAGATTTTTCATCTAACTCTCCATTCAGGAAAACCATCTTAACATCCATTTGGTGTATCTTGAGATCTTTAAGAGTTATTATAGCTATTAATATTCGAATGGATGTTATTCTCATAACTAGTGAGTACATGTCGAAGTAAATAAGCCCTTCCTTACAAGTCGAGCTTTATACTTATCTATAGATCTATCTACCTTCATCTTCTTCTTAAATAGCCATTTAGATCCTAAAGGCTTATGCCCATGAGGAAGATCCACTAGTTCCTATGAATGATTTTACATAATGGACTCTATTTCACTATTAATAGCCTCTTTTTAGAGTGGTGCTTCTGAAGATGACATGGCCTATTTAAAAGTCTAAGGTTCATTTTCCAACAAATAAGTCAAAAAATTTAGACCATATGTAGTCAGCAATTTAGTTCATTTACTCCTTCAGGGTTTTGCTTGTTCTTTCTCATCTTCTTATGGATTACTACTTGAGTCCTCATGAGTTCTCTTAATAGTCTTATTTCCTTATGTTTCCTTGTATGGAAATACATTTTGAAAAAATGATGCATTCCTTGATTCAATGACTATTTTGACATGAATGTTAAGCATATCTAACTTATAGATAAGAAAATGATAAGCCGCACTATTATTTGCATATCCAATGGTTACACAATCTACAGTCTTAGGTTTGATCTTGACATTTTTAGGCAGAGGAATCGATGCCTTCGCAAGACTCCCTCACACTTTCATGTAATTATAAGAAGGTTTTCAACACTTCCATAACTCATATGGTGTTTTTTTTTATTTCTTGTGGGTTTTCTATTTAAAATATAATTTGTTATTAAAATGGTTTCCCCCACTGGTTCTCAGGTAACCCCAAACTAATCAACAAAGCATTCATCTTTTTTTTCAACGTATGATTTTTGTGCTTCATAATACGATTTTGTTGAGCCAAATGTGGAACTAATTAAATGATGCATTGTATTCACTACCTCTATCACTTTTTATTTCTTTAATCCTTTGGCTAAGTTTATTTTCAACCTTGATTTTAAAAAGTTTAAAGGCTTATAAGGCCTTGTTTTACTTCTCAACAAATAGAAGTAACAATATCTCATGCAATCATCAATAAAAGTAGTAAAATACTTTTTACCACCTCTAGTTTACATGAACTTTTAATCACAGATATCTATGTGAATTAAATCTAAAGGTTTACTCTATCTTTCTTTCAAATAAAAAAGAGCTTTTGCAAATTTGGATTCTACATAAGTCTCGCACTTGTAATTTTTATTAATCTAAAATTTCAGAAGCAAATCCAAATTACTAATTCTTTGCAAGGTCTTAAAGTTTACATGACCTAATCTACCATGCCATAGTTAGAAGACTTAAGCAAATACGTAGAAGAAGAGTTTGCTTTGTTATCGTTCTTGTTCTTAGACACAATAGTCATGGTGTTGAGCTTAAAAAGCCCATTATAGAGATAACCCCTTCTTATAAACTTTCTAGATTTAGAAAATATGAACTTATCAGACTCAAAAACTAATCTAAATCCATTTTTGCTCCACAATAAGCCAGACACTAAGTTCTTACGAATTTCAAAAGCATGAACAAAAGTGTTGAAGGTTAGTTCTTTTTCGGAGGTCATCTTTAATACCACCTTTCCATGGCTGAGAACTTTATAGACTAAATAGTTTCTAATAAATAATTGGTCATGTGGAGTAGCTTTTTCGTACTCGGTTAAACTCTTTCTATCAGAACATACATGGCATGTAGCATTGATGTCAACCCACCAAGTCTTCATGTTTTCTACTAAGTTTAATTTTAACACCACGACAACAAGCTCAATCTCATTATCATCAACTAAGTTAGCTTGAGCTTTCTTTTTCATGTTCTTTTTCTAATTATGATTGCAATCTTTGGCATGGTGTCCTTGTTTATTACAAACAAAGCAAGTTCCCATGAACTTTTTGACAATTGCACCTTTATTCCCATGGGGAGAACCCGAGATGACATGTTTCCTTTTGTTGGTTTTCTTCACATGTTCTACAACATTTGCTTTGGCTTCCACTTAGCCCATTTCTTCGAGCTTTGATTATCTTTTTCAATTCTTAATCGAACAATCAGGTCTTCCAAACTCATCTCTTTTCGCTTATACTTGAGATAATTCTTAAAATCATACCACAAAGGTGGTAGTTTCTCAATCAATGCGGCCACTTGAAATGACTCGCTTAACACCATTCCTTCAGTAGCAATCTCATGGAGGATTAACTAAAATTCCTATACCTGATTGATCACGGTCTTGAAATCCAAAATTTTTAAATCTAAAAAGTTACCGACCATAAATTTCTTTATGTTGGCATCCTTAGTTCTATTTTTTTTGTTCAAGGACTCCTACAGCTCTTTTAATGTCTTCATTGGACTATACACGTGATACAATGAGTTTTCCAAACCATTGAGGATGTAGTTTTAGCATAAAAAGTTTAAGTGTTTCCATGATTTAAGCAAAGCAACAATTGTAACATTCGTTTTTCTTTCCTCAAGAACTGGTGCCTCACCAGTTAACAATTTGGCCAAATTAAGGGTTGTAGATATAACTTTATCTTTTTGTTGCCACCTTTTAAAGTCCACCAATTAAACTTCTTAGATTTTTCTCTATACATAGCATATGGGGCTAGTTGCGCAATCGATGCACTAGCATTATTGATTCTTGGTTTAGCCATCTATTATAAAATAACGGGTTCAACCTAATCATAGTCTAGTACACTTATTTCAAAAAATAGGTAATCTTGTACACAGTTTAAATTTTAAAATGTACTGAATCTGAACACAAAAATAAATCACCAAATTAGAATCGTAAATCAACTTTTTTTTAATATACAACCAATGCATATAAAAATGTATATATATACAATGTATATCTCTAATATATATATACATTACCAAATCAAGAAAAATTACTATCAAAGCCTCAATCAAACATAAAATTTGCAATAAAGCATAAAGTACAAACCTTAGAGCAATATATGTATTAACACAAGGACTATCCAAATTATAAACAATTATGAAATAAATCTAATCAGAGAAAAAAATACAAATATAACCAAACAATGTCAGTATGCTTTAAAGTGCATTGAATCAACAATATGAAAATGCTGATAGATTCACAAAATCGATTAGGGTATATGAATAAGGACAATCAACATAGTAAGTATATAAATATATAATAAACCAATTTAACACTTGTAAAATTAGAAATCCAAATCAAAGTCAATGTGTTATACAAACTAGTCAAATCATTTATTTCGAGTCATGCATATATATATATATATTAATTTAAAAATTGATTTTGAAAACAAATAATAAATGTACAGAGACTTTAATGGAAACTTTAAAATATCATTAACAGACTCATTAAACCAATTATGCAATATATTTATCAATAACCATCATTCATAGTAAAGAGACAACTAGAGATCATGCAAACTAGATTAAAAAAACAATATACAAAGAAGTGTTGAATGGAATGATATTTGTAGTATTTAAAAGTATAAAATATGAAAACTAAAAAATAAGCAGTATATTAAAATATACCGTAAACATTTTAAGTTTTTGGAGATTAAAAGATTAAAATACTACAAAACACATAAAGTAGTTAAATGATATTAATCTGAATTAAAAAAAGTTACAAATGAAATTATACAAAATTATATTACTGGAAAAGAAAAGTCAAAGCATGAATTTTGATCGAGTCAAGGTTTGCAACCTCTGACCTTGAGACGTTTATTGCCGTCCAAACATGCTCGATAGATTTTGCATTACATCTCCCAGGCTTCCTCGATCTCGTTACTATTTAATAGCACTTTTAAACGATAACATAAGGAACCAAAATAGTGACATAGTTTTCTCCCTTAAAATATAATACACAAGGTGGATGAAAGCAAAATTTTTTCCTTCTCTTTCTCTTTTTTATCCTTTGCTTAAGATTTTTCCTTTTTTTAACCAAAACAATGAAAAACTATTGCAGGCAATGGACTTAATGCGATAATAGCAATGGACAACAATGTCAAGCAAAGGGATTTAATGCCATGAAACAAAACAATTTTAAGACTAGAATCAAAACAAGAAAAACAGCAAACAAACTTAAATCTAAAATTTAAACCTAAAACTATTATAAGAATGTTTATTATTAAACAACTGCTAGGCTCAGCTCAATTAATCAATGAATTAGGCTCTAAATGGATAAGGCCTACTCAATTTTTAACTCAAACTCAAGTTCAAATCCATGTTTACACAATGAAAGCAATTTCTCATTCACTTCGGATATTAATCGTGTAAATTAAGCTTACACTGTGTATCTTGGTATGCATATCACATGACCAACATCATATACATAGATGTATTTTGTATTTATACACTGTTAAAAAGTCATTAATATCCAACAATTTACACGTCATTAGTGTTTGAAAAGTTCCAAAATGAATGGTTGCAATTTTTACTTTTAGTGATTAATAATTGCAAAGAAGAAAGACTATTTCACTTATATAAAGTTAAAAAAGTTAAGAATGGTCGAGAGCATATAGTGACTACAGTTCTAGCAAGTTTTACAATGTTACATAGTTGTAAGAATTTTGAGTTTGAAGGAATAATTTATAGCCATGCATTGAATTACAGATGTAATGAATGTGAACAAAAAAAATCCATGTCAATATATTTTGAGAGGGTGGACCAAAGATCCAATGGGGGAAGGATTTATGATATTGATAAGAATGAACAAGACGAACCTCCAAAGTTGAAGGTCTACAATAAATATAGAGTTTTATGTTTAACATTTGTTAAAATTGCAACCATGGCTTTTGAGACTAGAGTTGGCTTTAAATTGGCCACCATATTTGCTAATGAGCTTATTGCAAAGTTAAAGGAAATTCCATGGATCAAGCTCATGGTGAGACTTCAACACTTATAATACTTGTTGAAAGAAAAAAATGCATGCAAAAACTACCGATGTTGTATGGCTAAGGGATTAAAGGAAAAAAAGTAAAGCACACACCATGGTATACATCATTTGAAAAGTTGTCTTGAGAAACCCTCTAAAAAGAAGAAAGATTCGATATCACAACCTCCACCAACTACAATCAACTCAAACAAAATGGTTAAAAGTCATTAAAAGGTTAATTTTTTTGTCAGAATCTGAATTATTTATAAAAGCATACATTGATTATTTATATTTTTCAATACTTTTAATTATTTTATTATTGTGCCTATATAGGTTAATCTTTGCTTTGGAAGCCTTCACCATATCCTGAATTTTTTATAAAGAATAACATTCATCAGTCTTTATGATGCAAAAATTTCAACTTAAATGACAACACTAAAACAGTGTCAGAATATGGCTACGTCAACAAATTTGAAGCACCAAATCCAAGCTCCAAGTTGGACCAAAGATTTTGATATAAGTTGAAAATCCAAAGCAAAATATTTTGACTTTGTAAAAAAGGCAACTCTGTCAATGAATTATTGTAAACTATTTTGAGTTGTAAAAATGATAATAATATCAAAAAAAATATTATATTTTTGTAATTTTAGTTACTGTACATGCTATTTACGCATGTAGAGGAATAATGAAAAGGATAAGAAATAACTTCTGTCATTTTTTTTTGACTTTTTTTTCTTCTTCTTCCGCCTTAGCTTCCCTGTTTGATTTTTTTTTCAAATTGACCTCTACCACTGGTGCTTTCGTTGACCTTTCACCTTTTACATCATGCCTCCGAAAACCAATTTAGGTGTTGAAGAAGCTCTTTCCACTTTGATTGAAACTTTTGCTTCTCAATTAAGACCTCAAATCTACTTTGGAATCTAAGTTTAAGACCAAATACTCAAAACTTGTCTCCATCATTCATGATCACTAGTCCTCCATACTTGACCTTAACCACAAACTATCTCATTTGGAAAGTAGCCCTGCATCCGACCTTCAAACACCCCCCCTCCACTTTTACCTACCCTATAGCTTTTGCCTAACGGATCTTTTTCGTCTTCAAACTTGCCCATTCCCTCTTCCACTTTTAAAATTAAATCACCCATATTCCATTTCACCCAATTTGATGAATTCAATCCCTTGGATTGGCTTTTTCAAGCTACAAAATACTTTGAGTTTCATGCCATCCCTCCACACCAAAAGCATTGAATTGTAGCATTTTATATGACAGGTCAAGCTTTGAGTTGGTAGCAATGAATGCATAAAAATCAGCAGCTCCATGATTAAGAGTCTTTAACTTGAGCCCTAGAACTACAGTTTAGTCCTTCCATATATGTTAATCACCAAGCTAGTCTTTTTTAACTCAAACAAACTTATCGTTACCCAATAACAAATCAAATTCGTAAATACTTCTGATCGAGTTACTTGTCTTACAAATGAGTATTTGCTTAACTACTTTATTTCAAGCCTTCGTCCAGATATACAAAGATATTTAGTCATTTTGAAACCACAGTCCCTTACAAAAGCTTTGGGCCTTGCCAAATTGTTAGAATCCAAACTCTTGGATTCATGTTCACTTCTTAACTGTAACTCGCCTCATTTTTCTTCCTCTCAAAGCCTTCCCAAACAATCTCTACCACTGACGTCCTTAACTATTCGCCATCTAAGCCCAATTGAAACACACCATTCCTGTGATGAGCAAATGATCTTTATTTCAATTGTGATGAGCAATAAAAACCAGTGCATTGCTGTCACACCATTCCTTTTCTGCTTTTGTAAGCTGATGATGAACTGCCTCCAATCGACTTTACCATAAATGACACTTCTATGTCTCCTCTATTGGCATCATTGCCCGTACCTCTGCCCCCTTAGAACTTTTCAACAGATGATTCTTTGGCCTTCCAAGTTTCTCTTCATGCTTTTCTCAGCCAATCATCTCTTAGCACCATGAAATTGATTAGTGAAATTCAAGGATAACAGGTCAACATTCTCATCAACTTGAAGAGCACTCATAATCTAATTTAGCCACGCATCGCCAAGCATTTACGGTTATAGTTCAATCAACTCCACCATTCTCTGTTACTATTGGCAATGGTGACTCTCTCACTTATACTAGGCTTTGTGCCATGGTTACGTTGAACCTCCACAGGTATTCATTTCAACTTGGATTTATTTCTCTTGGATGTTTATGGAGTAGATATCATCTTAGGAGTTCAATGGCTTTCAAGACTAGGTCCCATTATTTCAGATTTTTAAGCCTTCTGCATGACTTTCTACTATCAAGGTACACTCGTCACTTTACTTGGTGAGTAACCTTTTAAAGATTTTCCTCTTTTTTTCGTCAGCTTTGTTTGTTGGTTCACACCAATGTTATTGCTTTAGCCCATTTGCTTTCTTATACTTCCACTGAGTCAAATGAACAACTCGTTACTGATAAATTAGACCACCCAGACATCCAACAATTGCTAAAGAAATTTAAAATAGTATTTGACATTCCCCATGGCCTACCACCACCTTGACTTTAGGATCACCATATTCACTTTCTTTCTAGCGCCAAACTAGTAAATGTTAAACCATACCGGTATCCTTACTCCCAAAAATAGGATACGGCTAAACTTATATTAGAAATGCTTCAATAAGGTATCATTTAACCGAGTACTAGCCTATTCTCGTCTCCTATCTTATTGATTTGTAAAGAGGATAGAACTTGGTGTTTTTGTGTTGATATAGAGCTTTAAATGTTGTCACAGTTATAGATCATTTTTCAATTCCGACAGTTGATAAGTTACTTGATGAATTACGTGGCACGATGATATTCTCAAAATTTGATCTTCCTGCAAGTTATCATCAGATTAGAGTTGCACTTGAAGATGTATATAAAACAGCTTTTTGCACTATTGATGGCCATTTTGAGTTTTTAGTTATGCCCTTTGGGCTAACTAATGCTCTTTCAACTTTTCAAGTAGCCATAAATGATCTATTTAGCCCATTTCTACGAAAATTTGTTTTGGTTTTCTTTGATGATATTCTAATATATAGTTCTGATTAGAATGATCACATGCAACATTTATCACAAGTTCTACAACTTCTTGAATTAAATTGCTTCCATGCAAAAATGTTAAAATGCTCCTTTGATCACACCTCTATTGATTATTTGGGTCATATCATTAATGGACAAGGAGTTCATGTTGATTTTTCCAAGATTAGCTATACTTGAATGGCCATAGCCCTCTAATATTAAAGCCTTACGAGGTTTCCTTGCACTTGCTAGCTATCATCATAACAATTGCAGCTCCACTCACTGATTTGTTAAGAGATCACTTCTATTGGACATCAAAAGCATCTGCAGCATTTACCGCACTGAAGACTAGTATGACCATTATCCTTGTCCTTGCACTACCTGATTTCTCTCAACCTTTGAGATTAGAAACTGATCTTTCTAATTTTGCCATTAGAGCTGTTTTATCCAAAAATGGACACCTAATAACGTTTTTTAGTCAAAAATGGGCCCTTAAATGCAGTCCGCCTCTACTTATGCTCGAAAAATATTTACCATCACTAAAGCAGTCCATAAATGGAGCCAATATCTTTTGGGATGCCCATTTGTTATTTATAGTGATCAACAAAGTCTCCGAGGAATGAAGTCTTAAACAATTCAAACTCTTGAGCAATAGAAATGGCTTGTGAACCTTGTGGGATTTCACTATACTATTCAGTATAAACCTGGTAAACACGATGGAGTGGCTAATGCTCTCTCTTGCTGTCATATCATGGAGAGCACTTGTCAAGTGATCTCCAAGCCAGTTCTGTCTTATTTAGATCAGCTTCAACATTATTATAGCTCAACAAAAGTAGGTAAAGCTTGAGTTGCAAAAATCTTGCTTGATGCTGACAAATTTCCTGAATATTCTATCATAGTGGCTACTTCTCAAGCATGGAAAAACAGTAATACCTACTAGCCATTCCATACAACAAGAATTACTCCAAAAATTCCATTGTACACTAACTAGTGGTCATGCTGGAGTTTCTAAGACTTTGGCTCAATTGTCTTCAAATTTTTACTGAACGGGAATGAGACTCCATGGATTTCTTTGCACCATAGTTAGTGATAAAGATCCCTTATTCATTGGCAACTTTTGGAAGGAGCTGTTTAAATTTTAAGGCACTAAGTTCAAATTTAGCAGTGCTTACCATCCCTAAATTGATGGGTAATTTGAAGTACTCAATCATTGCTTAGAAACTTATTTTCTCTATTTTGTTGGTGAGCAGTCAAGCACATGGACTCGTATTTTTCATTGGGCAGAATGGTGGTATAACACCTCACATTATTCTTCCATTGGCATGACTCCTGTCAAAGCTGTCTGTGGCATTCCACCACCCACCATTACCTCTTACCTTCGGAGGAACATTAAGATAGCTCAGCTATATGATAGTCTAACAGAAAGATAAAACGTATTTACTCGATTAAAAGCTAATCTTGTGATAGCACAAAATGTAATAAAATGCAAGTTGATTGTCATTGTGTTAAGTGGATTTCAATGAAGGGGATTAGGTATTCGTGAAGCTTCAACCTTATCGCCAACAATCTGTTGTCCATAGAACTAGCGAAAAGCTTGCTAAGAAATATTTTGGTCTTTTTTGCATCACTCGTCGCATAGGACATGTGGCATGTGAGCTTGATCTACCTATTGCAGCCAAAATCCACATTGCGTTTCATGTTTCTCTTCTCAAGCTTTGTTAGGGATGGCTTAATCTTTTTCTTGTCCATTACCTGATCTTGCCATTAATGACCAACCTGTTATTGAGCCTCAAAAATCCGCAATATAAGGAAGATTCAAAATAATGGGACTATTTGTACTCAATTTCTTATTCAATGGCAGAACTTACCAGTAGAGGAAGCAACTTGTGAATAAAGGCAAGATTTAATAGTCAACTACCCAAACTTCAACCTTGAGGACAAGGTTGCCATTGAAAAAAAGAAAAAGTGATGTAAAAATTTCAACTCAAATGATGACACCAAAACAGTGTCAGAATATGGCTACGTCAACAAATCTTAAGCGCAAAATCAAAGCTCCAAATTGGACCAAAGATTTTGATATAAGTTGAAAATCCAAAGCATAGTATTTTAACTTTGTAAAAAAAGCAACTATGTCAAGGAATTATTGCAGAATATTTTGAGTTGTGAGAATGGTAACAATATCGGAAAAAATATTGTATTTTCGTAATTTTAGTTACAATCCATGCCATTTTAGCATGTGAAGGAATAATGAATAGAATAAGAAATAACTTTTGTCCTTTCTCCCTTGACTTCTTCTTTTTCTGTCTCAACTTCCCAATTCGATTTTTTTTTCAAATTGTCCCTACCTCTATCACTTTAATGGTAGGTGTCTAAGAAACTTATGCATTTATTGTCGTGGCTAGTGTTGTGCTGTGAAATCTAGAACCTTATAGTGTTTTTTATCTAATTGCTAAGAATCCTACGTAAGCAATACTAGCACGGAGGTTGATTCTATCATGGCTATGCCCATAATTAAAGAGAAAAAAGGATCACTCGTTAGCTAATGTAAATTAGCAAGAAGTTGGTTATTGGTTTGTAAAATAAAGTGTTGCATTGAAAATGAATTGGAAAAAGAGCACTAATTATAAATTTGCTTGAATTTTCAGTATTTTTTTATCCTATGGCTTGTATTTGTTCTTAATTTTTCTAATGGTAAAATTTCATGATTATTTCTTATCTAAGGGAAAAAATTTCTGGAAACATAGTTTATTTTGGTTCCTTTAAGCTTTTTCAATTGGTATGGATCAAATGCTAGGTTGAAATCTAATTCGTTATTCTTGTAAACATTTAATGCAATAAATATTGTGATGCTTAACTATATACATATTGTGTAAAATAGTTGAATTGAGGGCAATATTATGTGCACTTAAGATGTTCTTTGATTTTTTGATTTGTTAGTTTAAGATTGTGTGTTTTGAACTCCTTTTTTCCTTTGATTTTCATTTTAGATTCAGTGCAGATGATTTTTGTCTACTTTTTTCAATTAATCAATTAATTTTTGTGCAACAAATATTGAAATATATTGGATTTGAAATTAATTGTATTGTTCATTTTCTTTGTATTTTATGTTTTTTGTCAATTTTCTTTCTTTATTTTTCCTAAATGATTAATTGATGAGCAATTGCCTGGGGATGATTTCCAATTTTTGTGAATTCGTGAACTTTATCCTAAGATTGATCATAGCAAAGTTTCCCAAAACTATGACTCTTAATTGTATTTTTATTGTCTGGGAAATCTAAGATCATGTTGACTCTAATGAAAAAAGTTCATATTTTTAGGTCTTATGTTGCTTTTATTCCAATTGTAGCTACCATAGCTTTTATGCCAATTGTAGCTACCATAGCTAGTTCAGATCATAGATAATAATTTTGATTGATCTTCGTGTTTGTCCTAAGCCCAACCAATGAGGACTTGAAATAGAAAGAGCAAATGAATAAAACCAAGACAAAAACTTATTTGAAATAGAACAAATTTCATAATTATAATATGTTGAAATTTCATTGAGACATTTTCACAAACATTAAATGTACATTGTCTTTTGTATATAAAAACATAACAACTTAGTGCTTGCGCTAACCCTTATAAAATTTACACATAAGCACAATAGACTATTTTAGCAAAGTACATTATTTTTTGTATTACAAGATGACACTCAACCATTAAAGCAATATAAAAGGCACGATAAAAGTTGCCAAGACCCTTCATGTGCTTTGCCACCTTCAGTTCATGCCTAGATAGTGTCTTGCATTGTAGAACACAATCAAATCAATTGAAGCAATATAGAAGAAACAATAGATGTTGCGCAAAAAACATAGTAAAACAAGGAGATTAAAGCAAAAGAAAAAAAGATGCAAATTTACATGGTTCGGTAAATGTGACCTATGTCCACGAGTGGGAAGAAAGATTTCTTATTTTTTTTTTAGAAAAACTAATACAGAGAAAAGCTTGAGTGCCTCATATATATAGTCACCAAATCCAAATCCTAACTAAATAAGGATACTCCTAATCAATAAGAATAAATTATATTCCTTATCCTAATCTAATTAGGACTTATCTAAACACAATCCTAATAAGAATTAAAGTCTAATCCTTATTATGATCTGATTAGGATTTATCCAATCAAAGTTCAAGGCACTCAACAATTGTCCACCTTGACTTGAATTTCAAAGCTTTCAAAATCAAGAATATCTCTTTACCATTATGCCCTGAAGGGCCTTATCCAAGTTATGCTTAAACTTCTATGCAAATAATGCCTTTGTCAACATATTTGATGGATTATCAACTGTGGCTTTCTTCTTTTCTATGGAGAATAATTTTTCTTCAATTACATCTTGAATGAAATTCAACCTGACATCAAAGTACTTTGATCTTTCATGATAAATTGGATTCTTCGCCAAGTTCAATGCACTCTGACTATCACAATAAATGATAGGCCTCTGAACATTCAAAACCAAACTATTAACAAGACCATAAACCATATACCTTCTTTGACCCCTTTTGTTAATGACATATGTTCTACTTCAATGGTAGACAAAGTAACTGTAGACTGAAATGTTACTTTCCAAATGATGGCATATCCATACAAAGTGAAGATATAACATGTCAAGGATCTCTTTTTTATAAGATCTCCACGATAGTCAGAATCAGTATGGCCAACAAGACCATTAGTAGAACCATTAGTACTATAAACCAAGCAAATGTCAGTTGTACCTTTCAAGTATCATATAATCCATTTAAATGCTATTTCTAATATACTCTGTTGGTTAAGGATTTCTTTTGAGACTTGCTTTCCAGCTTGTTCCATAACCCTATAGCAGTCGTTTCTACAACCACGTCTCTTAAGACTTTATCAGCTAAACTCAACAGAATAGCATTAGACGCCTTTGCCAAAATCTTATTTTTCTCCTCTGCCTACAAAGTTGCAGCCAGTTTTTCTTCTTCTTTCAATGCTGCCTAACATCCTTACTGAACAAGAATAACCTTCATCTTTATCTTTTACAAAGTGAAATAATTCGATCCATTAAATTTTTCAATTTTGAATTTTTGAAACGATATCTTGAATAGCAAAACAGAATTACCCTTAGATATTCGGATTCAAACAAAAACACTAGGTAACATAGCTCTGATACCACTTGTTATGCAAAAAAATAGTAAAACAAGGACATTACATGGTTCGATCAGTGTGACCTACGTCCACAAGTGAGAGAGAGATTTTTTATTTCTTTAAGAAAAATTGATACAGAGAAAAGCCTTAGTGCCTCATGTATATAGTCACTAAATTCAAATCCTAACTAAATAATGATAATCCTAATCAATAAAGATAAATTATATTCTTTATCCTAATCTAATTAGGACTTATCTAAACACAATCCTAATAAGGATTAAAGTCTAATCTTTATCATAATCTGATTAGGATTTATCTAATCAAAATTCAAAGCACTCAACAATTGATTTAGCTTCTTGGATTGTTTAGGGCCTAATTTTTCTGTGTTTTCACTTTGCTGTAGTTGACGGCTGAAACTTTTATATTGTTAACTATGTATTTGACTGACGTTAAGTGGGATTAAGTGGGATTTTAATCATAGCTATTAAATATCAATAATCAAGTGTCATTAATCTAAATTAGCATTGGAAATTAATAGAGGAATTTTACATTAAATAGGATCCGAACCCATGAAGAAAATGACTAGAAAAAATTAAAAAGGGAAAAAGGAAAATGTAACATAACATTTTGGTCACTTGTTGCAAGAATGAAACCAATCACTTAAATAGAATATTAGGTTATCTACACTAATAATATTATAGTGCACAATTTAATTAAAATCATAATGTAATAAGATACCAACTCAATTAATAAATTAACTTAAAAGCTAAAATAATATTAAATAAAATCAAGTAAAACTAAGGATATTTATGTTCTTAATTTTATAAAGATACTTCTAAACAAATCGATGAACCTTTTTTAAAAAAAAAATAAACTATCCATTTTTGGTCATATAATTTTTTCCTTCGCCATTTTTGCCCAAAAAAACCCCTACATTTCTAGTTTAAGCACTTGATTTTGTTTGGAATCTTAGATTGATTATTGATTCTATTTGGATTTTTCAAACCTCAAATGAAATTAGATTTCAAGTTGTTTTTGGACTCTGAGTTGGGATCCAATTAACCTACTTTTGGACTTTAAGGTGAACTGACAACTCAAGTTTTGTGCTAAGTGAAAAGCAGTCCACTTTTTCATTTTCCTTTGTTTTTTTTCTTTTTCTTCCACGTTTTGTTTTTTTTATTTATATTATTTTATTTCATTCCTTTTTTTTTCATTTTTTACTCTTTTTCTCATTCTATTTTCTTATATCCTTCTCGGTACTATTGGTAAATGAAAAGTCAAGAGACAGATAAATGAAGAAACAAAAAAATAAAGGCAACCTGATTTCAAATTCGGATAAACTCAGATAATGCAAAATGATAGATGAGATAGAAGGAAATTGAAACAATGATAAAACAAGTTAGAATTCTATCTAAAAATCCCTTATATATGTTCCTTTTTTTTTTTTTTTAGAATATCCTAATTAAATTAAGAAATAAGCTATGGAAGAAATTTTAGAAGGCTAATAGGGTAGTCTTCTAAAAAAAATGAAGTTATAAAATTTATCAGCTTCATAAAAGATTAAAAATGGATTTTAATATATAAATGTTGATATCTATTTTCACATAGAATGTTCTTAAGGAAATTTAATAATAAAAATAATATTAAGATTAAATAAAACCAGTTAACTAAAACTTTTTATAGTGTGTTTGGTTTATTGTAATAGGAATTCTATTACAATCATATTCTACTGCACTACATAATACAGTTATTTGATTCATAGAATGATTATTCCGTAAAATAAACTATTATAACCTTATCTAAATAGTTATTCTGACATTGGGCAAATAGAGGAGTTGTTTTAGAAGATTGGAATTCTATGCTGTTTTATTATACTAAACCAAAATACCACGTATAGCTATTTCATTTCATTCATATTCTATTCCATTATCACAAAATAGTTATTCCATTAAAACTTTATTCTATTTCAATGAATCAAAAATAATGTTAATATCACTAGTACCATTTTTAAGATAAACATTACAAAGTATTTGACTCTTTAATTCGCATAACCAAACTCTTAAACTTAATTATAAAACATAAATAAAATACCACTCTTTTTTGAATATATTAATCGAATTTAAAATTACTTTAAAAATGATACATGGATAAACTAATCTCAGCCAATCAAAAAATCAATTACTTTTTTTTTAGTGTCAGGTGAGTGAGTAATCAAGTTCTAACAATCGTACAAATGTGTGGTAGGGGATTGTCGGTGGGACTAAGGAGGACAACCATTTCCTGTTTAGAGCAAAGATTCATTACTTATTTTTTTAAATTAAAAATTGAGTGCTTAATTTTTTAGTGATAAATTTGTTCAGTTTATCCAATGCTCACCTAATGTCTACTAACTTTTGCACTCCCACGACAGATTGAAAAATACCAAAAATTAAAGAAAAAGAAAAGAGAAACAGGTAAACTAGAAGAAAGGAAAGAAAATGAAGAGTAGCACATATATCATGTCATAGCAATACAAATTTATTGAGGGCAAATAGCTCACAGTAGCTGCCATTTATATATGAAGACCTATTGCAGCAGATGAAGCGTTGACAGTGGATCAAATCAACTCTAAAAATTAGATAGGCAAGGGCGGCCTTATTGTTGGTGGGATTGGTTTGGTGAACATCTTCCACTGCTCAAAAGTTCCACTTACAAAGTCATAGTAACCTCCCCTCAATGTCAGACTTCCATTCACCACTGCGCTTCTCACAAATGGATACGTCAGTAGATTTGCCATCGAGTTTTTAACTGATTCCTGCATCCATCCACAATTTATTAATTAATAATCAAGTTAATTTTCTGTTCAACCTTTAATTTGCGCTGAACAATCCATATGTTTGATGAATGATGACGGAATCAAACAAGTCGGGGTTGGGCGGCTTAATTAGTTACCTTTTCCAACAGCTTCAATTGTTCTTCAAACGGCAGGTCATCAGCCTCTTCCAGGACCTTTTTCTTTGCTGGCAAACCAATTTTCACCCAGTCGTCTATGAAGTCACTACACAATTCAGAAATAATTAAATATTCCAAGTCATTAAAAAACATTAATATTTTATCTGAAAAAAGGTGGGATTTCCATAATTAAGAATACTAATTTGTATTTCATAATATAGGCTTACTAAGTATGAGTGTGAGAGCAATGTTCATCCGGAAGATTCATTAGCCTCTCTATACCACCGCAACGACTATGTCCTATGATCAAGATGTTTTCCACCTGTAAAAGCACCGTTTTCATCCTTTTATTACATGTAAAAAAGGGAACAAAATCTGGGAGAAATGAATATAAATATTGATTATTAATTGTTTCACCTGAAGAGCTTTAACAGCATATTCAATGACTGAACCAATTTCAGTGTGTCTCAGCTGTGCAATAAGAATAAAATTAACAGTCTTTAGCTGGAGGAACGTGATAATTTCCAAATCCAATAAATCAAACTGAAAGTGGGTTTGGGAAATTAATAATCTTACCTGGTCAAATTGAGGAACCATATTAGCAATATTGCGGCCAACGAAGGCTTGTCCTGGCTTGAAGTTCAAAACAATTGAGGGGCTTACTCGGGAATCCGAGCATGCAAACACCAAAAACTGAACAATTAAACGCGTTAAATTAATTAATCGTTGTTAAATATATGTAGAAATCAAAATTTGAAAGACAACTTTGTTCATGAACTCTGCTGCAGGTTTATATATATATAAAAGTTTAGACCATTATCATTGAAGGTGATAATACCTTCGGATGCTGGCCTTCTGCAAGTTCACGGAAAATTTCAGGATATTTGCTGCCCCCCCCCCCCCAAAAAAAACATAAAAGATTAGTTTCATTAACCATTAATTTAATAAGTTGAAAAATAGATACTTTTTTCCAATTGCCACGGCCATCTTACTCAAATATGTTGGTCTTGAAGTGGTGAAAGCCATCGTCAAGAATTTGAGCGTCTGGGTCAGAAGGGGGAATAAATTTTCTCCCTTCGAGCTCAGCAATAAGATTCTCAACTTTTACTTGAATCTCCTCATCCAGCCCTTCCTGCTCACTGCAGTGCAAACAAACATATATTTGTTTATTATTATCTAGAGCTCAATGAGTAATAAAAAATGGAGCTATATATATATATATGTAGATATGAAATGAATAATCATGGATATGGAAATATTCAAGTACCTGATGAGAATCTTCCTCAGTCCTTCAACAACAACTTCAACAGATTGCTTAGCCATCTCCACGCTTTCTTTTCGGCAAAAATTCACAAAATTTTTGCAATTAGTAATTTTAGTAAGCATGATGAACTCAAACCAGCAGCTATAAAGTCAAAAGTTAATTTGGAGCAGGAGAATTAATTACATCCGTGGACTCCGTATGTACATGCAACAAAGTATCAATCAAGAAATTAAAGCTCAGGTACCAAAAGCAATGAATCTTCTGATATATAAATCATGGATAGATAGTTGATGCTCTTTCTTCTATAGAACTATAAAAACCAGCTAACCTTTTTCGAAGGAGCTTAGCTCTGAACTTTTACGATGAAACTGAATTAATTTCTAAACACTGGATATGGCTAATACCTACCGGACTAATTTCTAAAAGGATGCAATCTTTCATGTAGCTTCAAGCTGCTATTTATAAGCTGAATTTAGGCTCTTCTAAGATATCTGGATTGTGCCTTCAGAATTGTTCACGTTAAAAATGACCATAGTACGTTTTAGACTTTAGTGTCACGACTATTTTTTTTAGCTAGAAAAAACCTAACACGTCTCTCCCATATTTTAATTCCTCTCCATTTTCAATTTGATCAAATAAATGCCTCCCCATTTCCATTTTTCTAAACCTAATATACTACTAATCGCCATGATTTTCTTGTTTTTAATTAATCCTCCAGTACCTTTAAATTTCTGTTTGACAAACACCATAACAAATCATACCTACTAAAGTAATAAATCTTTGAATCAAGTGATAAATGAATGAGAAATAGCTATATATAGGTCTTGAAATCAATTTTTTAATTAAGAAACATCTATTATTTTATTTTTCTTTATAAAGAACACATCAACTTGTAAATAAAAAATGATAATTAATGTCATGATTTGAGTTTTAAATTTATTATTTTATCACTTTAAAAATAATTGTATTAATTAAATCATAGTTGTAATTGGATATAGTAGACGGTCTGACTTTTTCATTTATATTCTTGTATGAGGTAAGTTTTTTTTTTTCCCCATTAATATTTGTTTCTTGTGTGAGGTATACTTGGCTTTTGCATTTTGAAAATAATTCAACCCACATATGTCATCCATTCAAATTAAGTTAATGCCATATCCTCCAACGCGGTAGACCAAAGATTAATCTCCCAAAGTAGTATTAAGTGCTACAGTAGACTTTTTTAAACGGTGCTTATTTCATAAATATGGGCAAGAAGCAAATCTTAGGCCTATGCTTAACGTGCCCGAGCCACTTTTGCTCAAGCCAATGCCGGTTGGCAGCTGGTGCTGTAAGTTATTGACTCGGTCAAATAGAAATTTTTAATAATAAATTTTGCGAAACATAATACGGATGAAAAGGAAAAAATAAAAAGTAGTGTTAAAATTAAGAGAAAAAAAGTTATGAATGATTATATTTTTTTTTGGTAAGTTATGTGATGAGTGAGAATGTTCTTTAGATATGAGAAAAAAATTTATTGTATAAGTAAAATAACATATACACCCCTATTTTATGTTTTATTTATTATGGTATTTTTGGGTTTTTGGTAATTTCGCTTAATGATTATATTTTTTTCTATTATTTTTCATATTTTTTATTAATTATTTTATTTTATTTTTAAAAATATATTTCAAAGTGGTTGATTTATACGTTGACTCAAGATTCACATGGTCACTCAAAAGTCAATTTAAGATCCGTAACCAATTCAATCCAAAATTTTTTATTTATTTTTTAATTTTAAAATGATATATTTAAATGAGTTAGACTATATGTTCCCACGCAGGTGAATTTGCCGGCGCATTACGAATTGTGCTCTTGGAATATATCTTATTGTTGGATATCAATAATAAATTAAGGCTGTGTAATATAAAATATGTACACCAATACATAGGTCGTATCTAGATAAATGATGTATGATTAAAATAGATTATTGATATCCATGATAAATAAGAAATTGATCTCATTGTATCTACTTGAAGAGGAAGAGAACTGCTTGATGTTGATGATATTAGATCGTGCTAGGCTCGGGCTTGCATTTGGTTTTGGGTTAAAAGGTCGATTGGGCCTTATTTTTTAGAACCTAGCTTATTAAGATTTTGAGCCTAACATGTTGGGTTTATTATAAATCTAAATTAACTCGAACTCACCAAACTGATTAAGACATACCAATCAAGCAATTTCGAATTTTCAAACGTTGTTTGTACGGTCTTTGGTGTCCTTGTCTAATAGTTTCAACTGTTTTGAAAAGTGTCCTAATTTCTTAAGACTATTCAAAAACCAAAATTGTTAATCATTTTCATGTTGTCCAAAAATATGCCTGTTTTTCATCTTTCATTCGGTTTTGCCATCAACATCCATGAGAGAATACACTGTATTCTGACTAGTTCGTGTAGTTGCCATTGTTATGTTCCAACTGCAATGAGATTGATAGGCTTGGGAGATGAATTATTGTAAATTTGTTAAACACAATAGACAAGCAATAATCATCTTAAGGTTAGAGATTTCGAACCTTGACTCAATCTAATTCTGATGTTTTAATCGTATAATTTTGTTTAAATGAAATTGATGTTTTATGTTTTTCATAGTTTTGTAATTTTCCCAACTCTGGTTACTTATAGCATTTTTATTGTAGTGATTAATGTTGCTTTCATCAATGCATAATTCCCAACAAATGTGACAAAAACTTAAACAGACGATTTTCGAACAAAAGAATAAACATATTTTGGAAAAACTATTTTCGAACAATTTCATAAAATGACCAAAATAAAAACAGATATAATTGTTTGATAGAATAAATATCAATTTTTACAATCTTAATTCAAACATTAACACAGAATCATATAATAATGGTAAAAAGAATACATTTTACAAGCACCTATAAGATTTTTTAATAAACACAATAAATAGAAACCACCGTTAATTTAGCCCAGGTTTTATGATAAAGACACTCTTGTTCTTATAAGTAAATTTCACAAATTATTGACTTTCTTTATTATTCTCTCGTAACATACTAAAATCATATTTAACCCTTGTGGCATAAGTTAGAAAAAAAACTACTATTCTTAACTAGTGGCATGGTTTGAAGAAAAAATCATTATTCTCAACAGGTTGCACGATTTGAAACAAAAATCACTATTCTTCACTAGTGGCATGGTTTGGACCCAATTTCTGTCACAAAGTACATGTCAGCAATGCTAATGTTTATCCCTCATTAATAAGGTTAGAGCATAGTCATACTAAGAGACCAAACAAAATAAAACATATTTTCAAAATACCCAACTATACAAAAGCAAAGATCATGAATTTCACAAATCACATCTCGTACAAAACAAATTTCATATTTTCTTTCAAAACATCCTATGTAGTAATTTTATTCATAAATATAGCTACCAAACAAGTCATACAGAAACTTGAACAAAATCATATTCAAAAATTATGTTAAAACACATTTCAAATCAAATGGATACTACCTTACCTTAGTGGATGCATCAAAACATTCATATTTCCTATGCAAGAATTATATCCTTAACAAATTGGATAACACATTATACAATATGTATAGTCTGACAAAGATAAGGAAAAAGTTTTGGAGTCCTTAGATAAGAAATATAGAACCTGAGGATGCTAGTATGAAGAAATACATGTTTGGTTGGTTCTTAGACTTCAAGATAGTGGACTTGATGACCATGATCAGTCAAGTCCAAAACTTTCAATTGATCCTCTATGAAATTACTTTTGAAGGTATAGTGCTTAACATGTTATTTAAAATGGTTTCATTCTCATGAAAATTACCACGTTCATGGAAAGATTTCAAGAATTATCTCAAACTTAAGAGAAAAGAGATGAATTTAGAAGACTTGATTATCCAGTTAAGAATCAGGGAGGATAACCATGGTTCGAAAAAGAGGGGTGGTGTCAAACTATGGATGCCAATGTAAATGTTGTGGAACATTTATAAAAAATGAAACAAGTTGTTTCAAGTTCTTCTTAATGCAAAAAAAAAAAAAAGCTAATGTCAAGAAGTTTATAGGTACTTGCTTTGTGTGCAACAAGCTCGAACATCGTGCTGGAGACTGTAGTCAGAAGAAAAACAAGAATAAAAAAGCTTAAGCCAACTTAATTGATGATGATGACATTGAGCTTATTACTGTTGTGATAAAAGTGGACATGACAGAAAACCTGGAAACATGATGGGTTGATATTGATGCCTCTTGTCACGTTTATTTTGATAGGAAAGTATAATGAAGTTGCTATTAATGGGCACTTGTTTATGGGAAACTCTTCAGTATGCAAAATATTACGCCATATGAAAGTGGTTTTAATAGCAAATTATTTGTTAAATAAAATATCCCACAAGAAACCAGGTAAAACATTGCATAAATGGTGGAAGGGTCGAAAATTATCCTATATATACGTGAAAGTGTGGGGGTGTCTTGCTAAGGTAATAATGCAAAATCCTATAAAGGTCAAGATAGAACCTAATATTGATATGGATTTAGTGAACATAAGTAAATGCAAATGATCAGCATGTTTAGTGCCTCACTTGATATGATCATAGCCTAGTCCTGAAGGGCCAGAAAAGGACATGTGGAAAAATGTTAACCGTGTAACAATAGATCTCGGGTGTCATCTTGGTTTCAATGAGGGAATTGCAATTTTTGGTGCAGAGTTTTATTCTGTATTATATTTCGAGTTCGTTTATCATTTTAATTAGACAAATTCTATTTATATGAGGGATTGTTGGATATCAATAATAAATTAAAGGTGTATAATATAAAGTACATATACCAATACATTAGTCGTGCCCAGATACATGGTGTATGATTACAATACATAATTGATATCTATAGTGAATGAAAAATTGATCATATTGTGTCCACTTAAAGTGAAAAAGAATTGGTTGGTGTTAATGATACTTGGTCAAGTAGGGCTCAGGCTTGGGCTTGGGCTTGGGTTTGGGTTAAAAGTTTGATTACGCCTATTTTTTGGAACCCAAACCATTAAGAGTTATTAGCTCAACTCGTTCGCTTCATTTTAAACTTGAACCAACTCGAACCAACCAATCTAATTAAGACATTTCAATTAAATAATTTTGGATTTTTAAATGTTGTTTGTACGGGTTTGGTGTCTTTATTAACAATTTCAAATGTTTCAAAAATTGTCCTAAAATAGTTTTTAAGTATGTTCTAAAACCGAAGCCATTAATCACTTTAATCTTTATGCTTGGTCTTTCATCCTTCATTTGATTTTGCCATCAACATCCGAGAGATAACAAACTGCATTTTGACTGGTTCATGTAATTGTCGTTGTTGTGTTTCGACTATAATGAGATTGACAGGCCTGAGAAACGAATTGCGGTAAATCTATTGAACACAATAGACAGGTAATAAGGTCAGAAGTTCCAACCTTTGACTTAATCTAATTCTGACGTTTTAATCCTTATAATTTGTTTAAATGAAATTGGTATTTTTTTTTGTATTTTTGCTTTTGTATAATTTTCCCGACTCTAGTTACTTACAATATTTTAATTACGATGATTGATGTTGTTTGGTTGAAATATTGTTAATTCAGTGCATAATTCCCATCCGTTACAATGATCAAATCTTAATTAATTAAGGGTAAAAACACATTTCTCTCCTGATTACCAATGAATTAGTTTTTGAATATAATTTGATGTATCATAAATTCATATAAATCTATAAATTATCATATAACATAATATTAAAGTTAACCTCTCAATTGATTCAATTGAGGAGTAATTTAGTAAGACCAAGTAATTTGAAGGGCAAGCAATTGAAAGGTAGTTTTAATAATAGTTAATCAATTAAAGGGTAATTGTATTAAAGGTCAATTAATTGATAGGCAATTGTAACAAAGGAAAAAAAAAGAAAAAAATTTCATGCATTTATACATTTAGGTTTTTTTTTTGGTGCTATAATTGTATTGATGGTATTACATATATAAATTTTACAATATTAATGATTTGTATATATATGTGAGACACATTCATGCATTAGTGTTATGTTTTTTTTTCATATTGAATAATATTTTAGTTTTTTATTTTTCATATTGTATAATATTTTAGTTATTTTTTTCATGTTGTGTTCAAAATTGTTAATTCTAATGGGCATTACTCAAATAACTCTGAATTTTATGGCATGTTCAATTCGTATAAATTTTGATATATTCGTATATTTATGTCATGATCATATTATTTTTTTGTGTTGTGTCATATTTTAATTATTTTCATGTCATTTCTATGTGCGACACTATTTAAATAACTTCAAATTTTTTTTCAAGTGTCATACAATTGTAGGTTCTTTACTTTTTTAAAATAAGGTCATATTAATTTTTTATATTATTGAATAAATGTTATTATATTGATAAATTATCACTAAACAATTAAAATATTAAAAAATAATATGAGATAGGGTATGTGAGTAATAATTTTTTTCAAAAAAAAAATTTATGTGTTGAATAAAAAACATTGTAATGATTAAACAAAAAAATTATGTTAAATGATATTATAAGTTATGAGATATTGTATGATAGTTGTTAGATTTATATTTTATTAAAATTTTCATCTCTAAATATGGATTTAAATAATAGATATGAATACAATCTAAATAAATTAAATATTGATATCCATTATAATTGGTATATTTTGTTATTGTTATTTCATATGTATACCTTACTTTAAAAATTATTCTCAAGTGGATATTTTGCATAGATTTTCATAAAATTTAATTTCAACTATAAATATATATTATTTTTTATATTATAATTATATATAATTTATTATTAATGATAATAAAATTGAAGCAACGTGAAGATCAAAAACTACTTAATCAATAAAAGTGTCATACATTAGTTAGAGAACAATTTGACCTTTTTAGTTGAGAGTTAATTTTTTATAAGATTTACGTGTCCCTTTCGATCAATTTTAAGATTAATTACTATGTTATCTATAATAATATAACAATAAATATAGAGTTGATGATTTTAACCATATTTTTAAGTATTAAATAAATGGATATTATTATATGAAAATTATATTATATAGTAATAGTAGAGTTTTTTAGTTTTATAAGCATTATTAAAAACAATAAAATTAAAAAATTATCACATATTTTATTTTTTATTTTTTAAATATATAAAAAATATGTAATAATTTTTTAATACTACTTGTTTAACTAAAAAATTTTACTATTAATGTATCAAATAATTATTTTTATTATATATAGTAATTTCTAAAATATTTAATATATTAATTAAAAAAATTTATGAGAATAAATCTTAAACTGATGATGACGATCGCGATTGATGATTATGGGTCCTGGTCACGTGAGTGTTTTGATTACGTGGCGAGTGTTGATTGGTAAAGATGTGGAATGTCAAAGTTTTTGTTCTTATGAGTTTGACTTTGCACCCAGGGAAGAAAGGAGGCGAAACCAACGTGTTTTTGTTTGTGTGTGTGTGTTTTTTTAGTACTTTTTTACCGCTCGAAAGGCTAGCTCCGTGGTAAGATACTCTTTTGTGTTTATATTATATTTATTTATTTATTTTATTATAATTATATTTAAAATATTTTATAATTATAAAAATTTTAATACGTTAATAAGTTATATAATATAAATTTTAAAATATTTATATTTTATTTATATTATTTTGATTATATCATGTTAGATTTTATTTTTATTTTAATTATTTTTTTATTAATTTTATATTTGTATTATTTTATCGGGTCTATATTGTTGGGTGTGGCCACCACCTCATTAAAATGATAGGATTATATTTCAATTCCAGCTGCCCGATTAAAGGGAATAATGGTTTTTTCAGATTGAGCTGGAATGGGTAAGAATTATTAATCCAAACTTGTAATGAAAAATATGAAAAGCATTATATAAGTTTTGTATAGCTTGGTCTCGTTATATATTAAAGCACTCCCCTCAATTTGAGGGGATTGCAATTTCTGGTAAAGAGTTTTATTTTTTTGTATAATTTTTTATATGTTTAATTTTGATTATTTTCATGTCATAATTAAATTTAAAATATTATATATATATATATATAAATTTTGAAACATTAATAATTCGTTTTATTTATATTCTAAAACATATATTTATTTGTGTTGTATTTTTTTTGTGTGGTATCATGTTTTAATTAGTTTCTCATGCTGTGTTCATATTGTATAATTATATTGGGTTCAAATTGTTAATTTGAGTTAATACTATTTAAATAACTCTCAATACCACATCACGTATTGTGTTTGTATTATTTTTTTCTATTATAATCGTATTCAATATATTATATATTTATATAAATTAAGACAAGTTGAGAATTTGTTTCATGTAGATATTGACACTTCTATTTATTCATATAATATTCATGTTATTTTTTATGCCATGTTATATTTTAATTATTTTTAATATTGTTTTCATTTTTTATAATCATGTTATGTTTGAGATTGTTATGTCTAATTGATACTATTTAGATAACTTTTAATTTTTGGTCATATATCCTCATGTTCATGTTCTTATTATTTTTTTATATCATAATTGTCTTTAATATATTACATATATAAATATCAATTTTAATATATTAATAATTTATTTTATGTAAATTTTGATATGTTTTTCTATTTATGTCATGTTATATGGTTATATTTATATTATAATATATTAATATATATAAAAGCTAAAAATTTTAGAAATTATTTGTAAAAAATTTAATCTCTCACAATGCTCCAATAAAAGTTATAAAAAATATTATAAAATAATTAACCTTAAATAGTTCTATTACTATATTTTTAAAATTTATTTTTTTATAAAATATTAATAGAAATTAATCACGGGCTAAACCAAGATTATATTCTAGTAAAACTTAAAACCCTTCTTTACAATTTAGACAAAATTTCAAAAATAAAAGTAAGATATGATCGGCAGATATGTTTATAAATTTGATTTTTATTAATATAAAATTAAATTAATTTTATATATTTTTATATATTTTATATTTGTTTAATTTGACTATCACATTTTATACTCATGTAATTCACACAAGTTAAGTAAATTAAAAATATCTAACTATTAATTTGATTAAAAAAATCAATCGTTAAGTATATATTGAAAAATATAATATTCTTTATTGATATGATAAAATATCAAATTTATTTGAATTTATACGAGTAAGAAGAATATAATTATATTGTTAAATCTAACAATCACTTTTAAAATATTAATCGTATATAAATTACAAAACCAAGGAAAGCTAATTAATTTATGCCAATTTAGAGAACCATATATATATATATATATATAAACTTTTTGTTGACTTACCCAAGCCTTCATTTTCTTGTTCCGATCTGACTTGAAATAGTATTTTTATATTAAAATATTATATTTTTATTTAAATTTAATTATAAAATATATAAATATTAATATAAAAATAAATTTTAATGAGATAAATAGTGATTCAAGTCTAAATAAACGAGTTAGATTAAATTCGAATTTAAATTTAAAATTAAAATTTTTTAGATTACGATTCGAGCTATAAACAGTTCTATTTATTAATTTATTTTGTCACAACTCCCTGTTCACAGAAATAGTGGATAAACTGGCCGAGGGTAAAGAAAGACACAATTTTCTTAAATTAAAGAAAACTTAAAAGAAGAAAAAAAAACGTTAATCAAGCTGTTGAATTTGAAGGTGATTCTTCAAATTCTTGTTTCACGTGTTTATTGAATTCCTAATTAACAATTCGCAAGTAAGGACCTATTATTTCCATTTTCCTTTTTCAATGAATTAATCGATGAATCCTTATGACCATTCAGAACAAGCTAACGCGCGGTAGCTATGTAGACTTACTTATTATAATTAGGATTGTTATCTTACGTGACTAAATTCATTGACCTTTTTGTCCATAGATGCCAACTACCTCATGGAGGGACAATGTAGGTGCATCCATATTATCAACTCAAAAACAGTTTTTTACCTATAACTTTACGTCCTACTGATTAAAAAAGTTTTATTGAAACAAGATATATAAATTTGAGTTTGATTTTAAGTTTTTTTTTTATTTCCAATATCAATAAGTAAAAAAATATATTTATTGTGAATTTTATTTAAGAAGTATTTTCCTATGCTTACAACTGGCTTTTTAATTTATGATATAATAATTATTTTGGGTTGATGATATTTATGGATTTGAGTATTTTAAGTTTAGATTCTAAGTTTAATATTTGGATTATGAGAGTTCAAGTAATTGTTTACAAGTCCTTTCTAATATAAAGTTAAATTACTTTAAATTCAAATAATTTCAAATTAATCTTTTAGAGGGTTTAAGTTTAAATAATATTAGATTTACGTTAAGTTGAGTTTACTTTTTAATCAAATTGTATTAGATTGGATTTGAATTTGAGTAAAATTTTTAAATTCGAGTTAATTTGCTCGATTCACATGTTTTTCTATGACAAGTAAAATATAAACTCTTGTAATTGATTATATTTATCGAATTCATTCCTTTAATTTAGAACTAAAATATGCCTCTAGTTATATTTTTCAAAATTAGATTAAAGTTTTAAATACAACTTTTATATTAATGTATGGCATGTGAAATAATCAAATCCTTAAGTAAATAAATAAGAGTTAAAATTGAATAATTATGATAAATTATGTAAAATATAAGATAATTAAGATATGACACGAAAATAATACAAAAGTAATAAAAACATGACATAGTATGAAAAATAATATGAATACAATATAAATACATGACCATGTAAAAAATCACATAACGAATTATGCGAAATATAAGATGAATTGAGACATAACACGAACATGATATGAACTTCCAATTTTTTTTCTAAATTATATCACTATGATAAACTATGCAAGAAAGATAAATTGAAACATGAGATGAATACAACATGGGAAAATAATTAAAATATGAGATGAAAAATGATATAAACATGATACAAATACATGAACTTGTCAAAATCTATATAAAATAAATTATTTACATGTAAAAATTTATATAAATTTATAATACATTGAATATAAAAAATAACACAAACATAAATATGAATACGAAATAAAAAATAACAAGAACACAATATAAATTCACGAACTTGTCAAATCTACATAAAATGATTATCGTGTAAAAATTTATATAAACTTATAATACTTTAAACATGATAAAAATAACATGAATATGTAATTTTTCTCTTTCATTTTTTCCTTATTTCTTTTCTTTTTCTTCTTCTTTTTTTCTTTTATTTTCTTTCCTTTTTCATCGGGAGAAAAAAATTGAAGTATCCTAACTACTCGTGTCCAACCATTTTAATCCCCGTTTTAGTTACGCCCAAAGTAAAAGAAGCTAAAATTGAAATTGTGACTTCTCCTTGTTTGCAATAACTTTTATAGATAGTTATAGGTCTAGTTTAACATTACTATTAAAAAAAGCTTGGGTTAAAAAGTTTAGAATGGAAAAAGTATGTTTAAAATCTGTGGTGAAAAAATGTGGTTTAATAAATTTTAAGTATTTGGCATTGTTTAGAAAATGTTTTGTGAGAAATTGGAATGTAAAAAAAAAATATATATTTAAAATAATAAAAGTTTAGAGATATGAGGATGATAATATCGTTTCATTCAAACACTAGATTCTAAACTACAAAAGGTCAATTTTCTTAGCTTTCTAGTTTGGATTGTCAAATCATATTTTTAAATACAAAAGCTAAAACTTTTTAATTGTTTAGCATATTACATTTGCAGTGAAACACAATTTTTTATCTCAAAATCTATGCCACCGA
>JBBYHO010000005.1:22275240-22302145 GCA_038382025.1 Adansonia gregorii
TTTTTTTTTTTCATTAGTAATTCTGATTTTCTCCAAAAAGGAAGAGCTTTGCACTTTCCTTATGTTCCCATAGTTAATGGATCCTTTAATTTTAAGTTTGCAATATTACAAATAGATTTTGTCCTCAAAAAGCTGTGATTTTATAATGTGAATTGAAAATTTTCTTAGCATAAAGTCTTATGTCAAAAGTTTGGAATGTGCTTTCCACAATATAATTCGTTTACTGTGATCATAAAGAAAACATGTTGATTCGCATACTGGGGAGTGGAGATATTTCTCTCCTCAAGGCATCAGCTGTTTCTGGGTGTTCAGTATTGGATATCTAGGTTGTGACAGGGCACATGGTCTTCAGAGCTTTTAGAATTTGATCATATTCATAAAAGTCCAAGTCTATACTATCACGTTCACGTGAGAGAAAAGATGCAAGGATCCCAAAAGAATGGCCAAGGTCTCTTAGGAAGTTACAGCTTGGAAGAAGAGTTCTCTTCTTCTTGTTGCTAATAAATAATTTGATATTGCTTTTACTAGATTCTAGATTATTTCTTTACTAAAGGATTTTTCCTCGGCAAGTACATACTTGACCTAGCTTAGTTACTCAGCAAGCTGTCTTCTTGTATTCATGATGCTTGGTAAGAGCCCGTGTAATGATGATTATTACTTTGGTTGGCTTTTGGTAACATCCAAAATGCCATTTAGTCTCATTGGTACTGCTTGCTTACTACTTCCAGGAGCACCTCCTGAAATCAATTAAATTGGCATTATTGTCTTTTGGTGCCTGAATGTAATTTAGTTTTTTTCATAAGACATCCCTATGGTGGTTGCTGCGTTGTTTAAGTTCATTACTAATTTTCTTATTTATCTAACCATTAGGACAAGCTAATAGCTCTGGCAGGACATTCATTGATCATGAAGATGATGGACTATCAGCCTCAAGTACAAAGGTATGCTGAAACTAAGTTAAGTCTGAATGCTTCTTATCTGCATTGGAAAATAAGTTCCATTGCAGTTTAAGTTGTTCTAGATGAGCTGTTATTAAATTAAAAAATGGCTTTACAGCAATCCTATGCGAATGGCCAGGTGGATGTTGCTGTGCGCTCAGGTAATTTTCCTACTAGTTTCTGGAAGTTTGTTGTGTAGTCTGTCAAAACAGTTTGAATTCCTGTATCATATAACTAGGATTTTGTATGCAGGGAGATCCTCCTCAGTGCCTGTATCTGGGGAACCACCTCACCCAAAGTCATACATGGAGGTAGTAATTTGCTTCATCCTTAATTCATTTAGACATTCTTAATAGAAAAGTACTATAATAAATGTTCCACTGTACTTCTTAATTTACTTGGCTACTTAATTCACTTAGAATGAGCTGTGACCGACTCCGAGGTTTTCAATATTTAATATACTTGGTCTTGCAATCCATTTCTAGCAGTTTCAAACCAAATGCCACATTTTTGTTAAGTTTTGAAGACATTTTTGCTAATTGATACTTGTAATTATGCTGCAGATTATGGCAATGATCCAAAGAGGGGAGAAACCTTCAAATATTAGGGTAATCCAATTAACATTTCTATGTTGATATTGGCTTGTTTACTGCATCAATGTTAACTTTGTTATTTTATGATTCATATGCAGGAAGTTAATGATATGCCTCCAAATCCTAACCAGCAACTATCAAATCCTCGCATTGCACCAAGAACTAAGGTCTGTTCTAGAGTTTTTCCTTAATATTTTAGATCATTTTCTCTTGCGTTTTATTCATATAGACTACTAGGATTCAACTTAAATGTGGGTAAGTAAACATGTTTGAAAAGTGGGATATTTTTGTATTATATTTGAGGAGGTTTCTCCTGTAATATTGGGCCATGAGCAATATATTTACCAAATTAGTTACTGATTTGATGTTTGGACAACACAAGCAGCCCTCTGCATTAGATTTCTGCATCCCATGGTGTGGGGAGGGTCAATCTATGGAAAACTTACGGAAAATGTTGGACGCTATGTTTTATTTTTTGGGATGATTTTCAAATTACCACTGGGTTTATGCTATTCGAATGTTGGAATAATTGAAAAACATGGGTACTGGTGTTGTGCTAAGAAATATGACTTGTAAAAGGTAATGTCAACCTCTCTTCAATTTGCTGGAATCTGACTACTATTTTTTTTCCCCCCTGAATGAGTAGCCCTGGGAGGCCCAAAATGGCTCCAGCCAGGTACTCCAGTCTCAAGTAAGTGCTGAAAGCTTGAATCAGAATGTACATGACAATGGGTTAAATTATCTGGTTGATGATGAGAGCTCAACGCCTTGGTGGCAACGGAAAAATGTCAGAATCACAGAAATTGAAAATGAAGATGAAGTTAAGGCTGGACCTTATGGGGTGAGAACCAATGAACAACCTGTTCAACGTACATGGGTTCCTCCCCAGCCACCACCTGTGGCAATGCAAGAAGCAGCTGAAGCCATTCGACGGCCAAAATCATCAGCTCAAAAAGAAACTGCTACACAAGAACAATTGACCTATGATCAGTCAGTGGCTCGCCCCTCGGAGGTAACTGATGAGTTGCAGAGGATCACAAAAATGTCGGAGTCAGGAGGTGCAGTGGAAATGAATGGGGGTTCTTCGAGCAGGAACTCTACTGAGATACAAGAACAAGAACAAGAACACTACTATGAAGGAAATTGAAGCCAGATTTGCTTTCCAAGGTAAGCTTAATCTGAGTTTTACCAATGCATATGTTTAAAAAATGATAGAAAGTAGTCGAAATTATTTCTGTCTACATGTAAACTATCTAATTAGTTAACAAGTGTTTGCAGTGTTTAAAAAATAATAATCCTAACGCATTCCCTGCTATTATTTGAAAGGATCATCTGGTCTGTTAGCTACTTGGCTGAAAACGCCAAAACCTACCTAATTAGTTAACAATTGTTTCAGTGTTTTAACAGGCTTGAGGTATGTGTAAGGTTGTTTCTTTGATCATTCATTCAGTTCCTAGTTTTAGTTCGTTCGAAGAATACGCATCATGTCATTACATGATTGTCAGGCATGGTCCTATAATTGCTCGAAACCTTTCGTTTGAGTTTATATATATCAAAAACTTTAAAATTGTAGCATTTTACTCTGAAGAATTAGCAATCATATGATTGCCCTGTTTTTAGTTCTAAATGACAATGGCCATCCCAACAGGCCTGGGAGTCATGCTTTTGGAACCATTCATGCTCTCTGGTTCTCGGCACAGCCCACGTCTTAATATTATACATGTGACAGGCAGTGGCACTAGCAATTTAGTAAAATAATGTTAACATGATAAGGTTGAAGCAAATCTTGGTATTTGTAGTAGCAAAATATAGGGTGAAAGAAAAACGAGATCCTTCGTATTTGGGGGTATATTTGAAAATTCGAAGTTGCTTGTACCATGGTTCAAGAGTTAGATCGTGCCTGAAACTATTTGATCTCAAGAGTTACATCGTATCCAAAAGCATCAAATCAAGTTTTCTTTCACAAGATAAAATACACCAAAATTTCCCATTTAATTAATTCTTTGTAGTAGTGTTGAATCAGTGTGGAGATAGGCCATTGAACGGATCCTGCAATCCTTGGGTGAGTGGCAGTGGATGGCTAGAAAGGGTCAGAAAAAATTTGAAAGAAAAAAAGCACAAGAAAACAAAAAATCTTTCCAATGAGATAAGAGTTTCAATTTTTTTTATCCCAATTATTTTATCGATTATGTTTCAAAACAAGAGACAATTAATAATTACAAACTATTCAATTTCTGAATTAGAAAGCCTAATGATTTTTGGCTTTTCCATCATGCATATAACTAGCATTCCGTATTGATTAAAGAACGAGAACCGAAAAGATGCATATATACATGATATATACATGTTTAATTTTTTAAACAAAATAATACTTTAAATTGTATATATCAAATTATAAAAAATAAAATAAATATTAAATTAAAAATGACTAACAAAAAAGAAGAAAAAATGAACTACAATTTTCTATGTCAATTATGTGAAGTATTTAAGTCCACAAATGAAGTAATTATTCCTTGTAGTACTATTTGTAATTTGACGAATGTAAAATAGGTCATATAAGCATTTCACATTTCAACCTTGTTGGTTTTGCTTGCCTCTCTTTTTCCTCTTATTTGGGGTTATGGAAAGATGAGCTTTTTTTAAGGAAAAGTGAGGTTAGTAACTTACTGTCACTCTCTTTCCATTAATTTAATTAAAATGTTATCCAAACAAATGGAATGTTTTCCTATTTCCCATTATTTCCTTTATTTTCTTTTCCATCCCTTCAATCTAAACATAATATTAATCTACAAAAGAAATTTGGGTCAAGATAAAAATTAATGGAATCAAATATTATATTTTTATTTAATTATTATTATAAGTTTTATCGCTACATGTCATTTTATATATAAACTCCAACAAGAAAAGCGATCAATTTGATTGTTGAACAAGACCTTGAGGCCTAATTATATGAGGTTTTACTATTGAGTGCTGGCATTTTCTAAGATTAGTTAATATATTATTTATAGTAATAACATTTTTTCTTTTGGGACAAGTAAGGTGTTTTATTTAGACAAAGAAATAGAGATTCTTGATACTACTTTGTACAATATGCAAAACAATAACAATCAACTATACAAAATTACCTAGAACATGCATCCCTCAATCTATTACTTACGGTGTTTCTTTCATTTATTTTAAGACCATTTATTATATTCCTTAAATTATTTACAATTGAATTATAAAGCTTCTGCTCGGTCCTAGTTTTGGTGCCATAAAATCTCGTTACTTTATTGTCATAATTGATATATACTTGCATTCCAAGCTAGTCTCAAGATAATGCGTTGCAGTGCATTCTCCTTGAGTGTCTTAGCGGCCCAATCGAGTTCTTCCACCAAGGTCTCATTGTTGTAGTAACCACATAAGTTGCACAGGAATATAGCATAATGCTGAGTGACTGTCTTGAGCATCTTCGCAGGAAGTATAAAACTCCTACACCAGAAATTTTGGATGCTAAAAATGATGGACTGTATTAGTTGGAGTTGACCAGCATATGATAAGTGTTTGGCTACCCATCCCCTGATATCTTACTTTATTCTTTCAATTATAAGGAAGCAATCCCTCTCGCTAAGCTTCTTTGTCACCGATGGTACTCCTTGGTACCTGACAAGCAAAGAAGCCAACCTTGAAGCCTGTTCGAGAAACTATCTCGTGCAGGTCATCTTCTTGAAGTCCAGAGCAGTATGGATCACTTTTGCGCAGCTAAGTTTAAGCCTTGAAAATTGGTAAGAAAACCTCTAGAATCTTGGTAATGCTTGCAACAGCCTCCTCTCTCCCTTTAGTGGAGACTAGGAGGTTGTCAGCAAAACATCAATAAGTGAACCCAATCCTCTTGCATTTAAGGTGAAAAGGCAAAACATCATAAGTTGCTCCTATGTTTAATAAACTCAATTGCACATCATAGCCATTGGAAACAGATAAAGGGATATAGGGTCCCTGCGCCTCACCCTTTTCACGCCTTTGAAATATCCTGCTAATCCCCCATTATTAACCATACAGTACATTGAAGACGTTAAGCCTTTGGTAATCTAGGATATAAAGGATGAAGGGAATACCAAGACTGAATAATTAACTTCTAGTCAAAAGAATCAAATGCTTTCCTGAGATCCACTTTTACAGCGCGTCGAGCTAATAAGGTGGCTTTGTGATATCTCGTTCACTAACTATATCAGAAGCAAAAAGTACACTGTCAAACAAGCTTCTACTCTCAACAAAAGTAGTTTGGCTCTCAATGATTAGATCCGACTTCTATTGGCTACCACTTTAGTGATGCATTGATAAATTGTCGTATGGCAAGGGATGAAGCAAAAGTACACTGTCAAACAAGCTTCTACTCTCAACAAAAGTAGTTTGGCTCTCAATGGTTAGATCCGACTTCTATTGGCTAGTACTTTAGTGATGCATTTATAAATTGTCGTATGGCAAGGGATGAGCCAAAACTTTGTCATTCGTGTTGGGTTTTGCTCTTTTGATACTAATGTGTTGATTGAAGAGGTAAAAGCTAGGAACATGTCGTTAATACTAAAAAGGTAATTTACTGCCTCAACAACATCTTTTCCCATGATGCCCCACACAAAAACTTAAAAAATATGCCTCACATTCTTTAGGGCCAAGAGCTTGTTGTTAAGGGCAAATATTTGGCTTCAATTTCTTTCGTGGTAACAGGGGTAGCGAGCATGTCTTTTTATTCTGTGGTTATTGCATTGTGCAATAGGTCCTTCAATAACTCATTAGTGCACCCAGTAGCATTAATATCAAAAGCCCTCAGAAAAGTGTTCAAAATAGTTTACAGCTTCAACTGCAATCTGATTTTAAGATTTCAACTTGCTACCTTGGTCATCATGAAGGGTCATTGTAGTGTTGTATCCCTGTTTCACTGGAACTTGTTTGTGAAAGAACCTAGTGTTCTGATCCCTACCGTTATCCATTGGATTCGAAATTTCTGCCCATAGAAACTCTCTTCTACAGCGACAAGGTTAGTTAGTTCACTAGTTGCTTGTTTTTCTTTCAACAATTTCGCCTCTGCAGGGGCTTAAGAAAATAGGTATAGTTGTATGGCTTCCAATTCTGCTCCTATTCTACCAGAGATGTTGCTAAATTTTGCTTTATTAAGGTTTTAAAGGTACGGTGTTAACCTTCTAAGCTTCCTATGGAGTTTGACCGTAGGATTTACTTTTTCTGGTGACTCCTATGGGTTGCCAACCGTTTTTTCCAACTCAAGATGGCTGGACTAGTAATTAAAAACATTAAATGGTTTTGGGGGTGAAGCCTCATCCGTATGAAACTTAACCAGTCTAGGACAGTGGTTTTGAGACCTCAAGGGCCAAGAACCTTACCTTACAATTAACAAAACTAGCATGCCAAGCTGGGTTGACGAGTACTTTGTCCCGTTTTATTGGTACGCTTCTTGAGGTCCATTGGTACACCCTTTAAAAAAAAAAGACTGTAAATGGGTGATGCATTAGATCCAAACAAGCTTAACAATAGGAAAAATCTCTCAAATTTGTGCCTACAATTTGGGATCCGTTAAAATTTAAACTTTCCTTTTGATAGTTCTTCACGTTGAAATCTCTTACTACCAACCACGGGCAATCTTCAACTTGCCTCCAAACCTACTACAATCTTATGCACAGAGTTCTCCTTTCAATTTCATTATTGATGCCATATATATTGAGAAGTTGAACTTATGGTTGTTGTAAGTTGCCAGTGACGTTAATACAGTCAACTGCCCATTGATTTCTCCACATCACCCAAATCCTTCGTGGGCTGCATAATCATAGTAGTGGCTTATTTTCCACCCGGTAAAGTGATTATTAAGGATTGCATGGGATTATGTTGTTTTACCCTTATCTCAACATACAGAGTACATCTTGCTGGGGTCATTCAACACCCTTGCGCTACTAACTATGAACAACCCGTTCATCATACATAGGATCTTCTCCGACCACCACTTGTGGCATTACCAGAAGGAACTGAAGCCGTTTGATGGCCGAAATCATTAGTTCAAAAAGAAGCTATAAGCATATTTGGCTGATGATCAGTTACTGGCTTGCCCCTTAAAGGTAACTAACGTAGTGCAGAAGATCACGAAAATTTTAGAGTCAACAGGTACAGTGGAAATGAATGGGGGTTTTTGGGTAAGAACTCCGTTGAGATATATGAACAGAGTACCCTAAACCCTCACCCTATTAACTGTCCTACGTTTCTTTCTGGGGTCAATCAACACCCTTACATTCCAAAATAAGCAGTTCATAATGTACATTTGATCTCCTAACCGTACTAGCTATCCTACATTTCATGCTGGGGTCATTCAACTACCTAGAATAGGCTGTTATGCTCTAACTGCCTCGTTTCGTCCCATGAAATTTAAGTTCTTCTTCTTAGGTTTAGTTTAATCCACGAGCTCAACTAATTTAGCTGTCACGGCCCTATCTTTCGGGGGGGATGAGATACTAACAGCCTCCTTTTCATCGATTAAAACCAAGTCAATTGTATTGAAAAGAATAACAAAAATTTTTGCCGATTGCAGAAGCTGTTCTCCACTAACTGTGGCATCTACTTGGCCACATTCTCACCCTGTATCTCTGAGTTCCTGGAGGTTTTCAAGCTCAGGCTCTCAATTGCTCTCAGCTATTGCATGCCCAATCATTGACTCCTTAGTGTGTAGTTCAATTGCCTTGGGAACCAACTTTGAATTACCATTGGTTTCTAGTTGCATGCCTTTTCCTTATGCCTAGATGTCTTACAGTATGCACACTTTGGTGGCATCCATGTGCTTTCAACTGATACAAAGCCTATTGTTCCTTACCTCAACATCGATAAACTCAAGCAAAAACTGTTTCTACGTCTACTGTTACACAAAACTTTACATATATAAACTTTTGCTTTAAGTTTATGATTCTGTCCATGTATAACGGTTGGCTTAATGTACTCGCAATGTAGCTAAGACCAGCTTTCATGTACAAGTCAAGATGAACACTACCTAGTTTGATCCTAACTGGCATTTGTTTCATACTGAACTCTAACAGACCCATTCCCTACTCCCATTTGTGGACAATGATAGCTTTATTTTTATATGCCAATACATCGATTCGACCATCCAATCTCTAGCTTTTTGCATAGGGAACTGGATAATATATAAGTTTACATCTACTGGTCTGACATTATATTAAGCCATGTTTTAAAATTGACCAAAATTAGGAGGTTTCCTAAGGAATTGAGCAACAACGGCAGTCTTCCACTGATTAAAGCCTTTTCAATCACTTCATTCAATGGCCTCACCATAATTCTTCCCTGATCCCACAATGGTGGATAGAAATCTAGCGTTTATTTTGTCGTGACTGCAAAAAACCAAAAGGCGCTAGTTCGCAGTATTCCTCTTTTTCTTGAGCCACATCAATAGAGTCCATCACAGCTCTCGCCCCTCGTTCTTCTCGATCAACACTTTTTCCGGTTACACTTAGCTTCGAGTTCGTTGCACAAGTTTTTCCCCTCTCCAACGGAGAAAATTTCATCATTTTTAGGTTTCAATTGTGATGTTGATCCCAACTCCATTATGATCCGATCGCAACAAGTCAACAAGGAGTGGAAGAATCAAAGAGAAAAAAAAAAAAAGCAAAAATGAAGTAAAATCTGCAAGAATTCGTAAGAATGCACACAAGAAAATCTTAAGAAAATCCGTAAGAAAATGGTTGAAGCTTGAAAATTTCCCAGCTCACATTAAACTTGCTAATGCGAGTCCAGAGGACTTTTATAAGACTTGCCGCCATTATATCATTATATTAAATATAATAATTGACTAATTTATTTATTATTTTAATACATTAAATTAAAATATTATCAAATACAGCAATATCAGAAAATAAAGTCTCGTTCGCAAAATACAATTATATAATTCAAAAAGGAATCGAGACTTCAACCTTGCTTAAATTATATGATGAAGTGATGCCAACTAGAACATGATTAGTCGCACCATGTGAGTGCTTTAAAAATAAATTAAAAAAATTTTGTTTAAAAAGCAAAAAAATACTTATGTTAAAAATATGTATGATAATTTTTTAAAAAGTAGGTAGTTGTTTTTCGAGATATTTTTATTTTAAAAAAGTAAATAATATATATACAAGTAATTTTACATATATTTTTATTTTTTTATCGTTACTTAATGTTACTTAACTTAGGATATTAACTCAATAAAAAATTTTATATATAATATAAATATTAAAAAAAATCTTTAATTCTAATCACTGATTAAGCTGCATTGCATGCAACTTATGCCCAAATATGGTGTGTGCGCAATTGTATTTTCTTTCACCTGATGGTAGTTTTATATTGATCTCCCTCACCTAATTTTCATGTTTTCACCGAGGATATCACTTTTCAATCTTTTAATTGCAAGTTGGATTTGTTAAATCATGCATTGATTTCTTTTCAAAGGAAACGAATGAGGGGATAAGAGTTTATCCATAACTTTTTAACCTATTAATTATTATAAGATCTATTTATGAGTTATAGAATTTGCACTTATGAATTGTGATTAATTTATGTCAGACAATAATGAATAAAAAATAATAGAGGGAAAACAAACCATAAATGTAGAGATAGACGCTGAAAAATTATAAAATCAACAATTCATTATTATAATATTAGTTAATTTTATAACGGTTAACATATTTGTAGAAGTATTTATCAAGATTTATTAAATTATTGAAAAAAATCCTATTCAATGCACAATTTTTTAAAAAATAAATATCATTTATTGCATATTATTTCTATGAATATCAGTTTAATTAATGTCAATGCATATCTATATGTGCAAAGTTTTGGTGTTTATATATAGTACTATTGATGGGGCTTCCAATGCCTGGCAATTTGTACATGACAATTTTTATACAAGCCAAGGTATAAAAGGGCTAACTTCATGAGATGAAGGATTCAGGCATGTCAGTCCAAGATCAGAATCATAACGAAATGAAGTTTATATATAAAGTGCAGCAAAAGTAAAAGCACTCAAAATTGAATACATCAAACAAATCTTCATGATTGTAAATAAATTAAATTGAACATTTATCAAGAACAAAGAAAGGGTTGGAATTACGTACATTTTGACTTATATTGTCAGAAACCCAAACCCAAAATCATGATTTCTTAGCTTTATTCTTTTACACCAGGTCTGGTTGTTGTGAACCAAAGCTGTCTAATTACTTGATCACGAATGATAGATCACACAGATGATTAAAAAAATATTTAGAAGTTGAGATGGTGCATAGAAAGAATTCTATGACTGTAGTTTAGGTCTCACAAATCTCTACCTTTACTTCAATTCCCTCGATCGAATGCATCACAAGACTCAAGGAAAAAAAAAAAAACTTTTCACTATACCTCAGGGTGATTAGTGGCTAACAGGGAAGAAGACAGTTGTCTAACCCACATAAGTAGCCGTGGTCTTTCCTTGGTGATGGCATAGTCACATCTGCTCATCAAACTTTGTAGTCAATAACTCCATTGTGTCTCGTAAGACAAGCTGGTTTTCTGCAATTTGCAAAACATCATCTTTTGCAATATTAGACTGCCTGGTTCCAGAATCATTGTGCCTCATATAACAGGATTCTTTTATGCACTTTCCAGACTTAGTTGGGCGAACTTTCACGATCCAGTTATCCTGCAAGTGCAAAAACAGTCTGTTGCTTTCCTGCATTTCTACTCAAGTAGGATAAGCTCTCAATCAAGAATAGCATGAAACTTGTTCCAAGATAAAATCATAGTTGGTAACTCCTCTTCAACCGCAATCTGATTCTTATTTACAGCAGCAACATTAAAATCCTTCTCAAAAGTTCAGAACCCTTTTCCTGTTTCTTAGGCAACCAGATTGTCTTCGGAGCAACATCTAGGAAGCTTGGATACGAACACGTAATACAATTCCAACACAACAAGAACATAGTGATACAAGAATTTTTAGAAAGTTAAGATACAACACAAATATTTTTATATAATAATATACAATAAAAATGTAAAATTAATCCCTTTCAATTAAATATTATCACGCAAAAGCTTTTCAATTTTTTTAATTTAAAAACTTGAACTTCAAAAAAATTATTGGATCAAATAATTTATTATTGATTTTATATTTACGCAAAAATGTAAAAAACAAAAAGAAAAAAAAACTTCATTGCATGTTCGTGCATGTTTAGTCTTGCCTTAAATATCCAACCATGTTTTGATCACGTTTTACCATGTTGGATTTATTTTTATTTCTTAATTTGTATCGGTGTTCCCCTCACAAAAGTGGTGCTTCGTAGGGCAACATAATTTGCACAGCTTCTAGTTGAGTGGCCAAACAACTGGCAAATTTTGACATTTCTGGGATCACTAAGGGCTTCAACACTAGTAGTTAGAGGATGGCCTTTTCCCACTTGTACCTCAACTATGTTAGGCACTCGTTGAAACTCAATTCTACACGTAGTTTCGCAAAATACAGATGCCATTGTTGAACAATAACTCTATCCATGTACAAAGACTTACCAATTGCGCCAACTACACTAATTCCAGAAAAAGTATAGAGTTCAAGAGGAATGGTCAACAAATTCACCCAAACTTGGAAATTAGTAAAGCCCATCGCGATTAAAGACTAAACCAGTTGTTAATGGAGTTTTCTTGTGTAAGTTTCCTTTTAAAGGAATTTGTGATTGGATACTTGGCTTGGGCCTTAGCATATTGGTCACAAGCCAATTATTGCTGGCTTGAAACGTTACCCAGTTTCAGTCCTGTCGAGAAGCCTAATGTATGTACTGCCTTCGTTTGCTTCACAAGTCATTTTGCTGCGACAGAACCCTACTATTAGGAACAAAGATTTTTTTTTTTTCTATAATTTCAAACATGTTAAATAGTAATTATTTATTTAAATATGTTTTTAAAATTTTAATATATATTTATCTTAAATTAATTATATTTTAATATAAAAATTACATATTTCTAGTTAAATCTTCCTCACAAATAAAAAAATTATAACTAAATCAATTTTAAGTAAAAATATAAAATTAGAAAATAACTTTTCTTGAAAGCAAATGAAAAATTCATTAAAAAAGTTGAGTTGATTTTTTACAAACCAACCAAATACCCCTAGTATTTTTTTATTCTCAAATGATAAAAAATTATTTTTCTCATTTTTTTGTTAATAATTATTTATTGTAATAATAATAGATAATAACTTTTTTCCTTTCATTCATGTTTTGTAAGAAAATATTATATACTTACCTTTTTAATAATTATTTATGATAATGATAATAAATAATACATATTTTAGTTTTATTAATTAATTTTATAATTTTTTTCCAAATTTTTTGATCAAAGTATTATCCAAATCCGCATTTGATTCAAAAAAATATTAGCTGAAATATAAATTCTGTAAATATTCAAATTTATTAAATTATTTTAAAATATATATATATATATATAATTGGACAATAACTAAAAATATAAATGGATATTGATACTGTTGGATATTCTAATCCATTTTCATTGAAATAAAGAGAGCGGATAATATATTCAGATATTCGACATTATTCAAACCAAAGTCCAAGTGTATTTAGATAATAAATATCTAATGGATTATATCCAAATCCGTTTCGAATATGCTCTAAATAGTAAATATACTATTCAAATATTTAATATCCGAATTCATGAAAAATGATTAGATTGTGTTGGATATCAATTTTTTTCCCTGAATATTACTATCTCTAATCATAAAAGTTAAAAATTGTTTCCTTATTAATAATTATTTAGGATAATCACTATAATTATAAATAGTTTTATGTCTGTACTATTTTGTAATTTTATCAACAAACTGAAATGAAAAAAAAGAAAAAGAAAAAAAAAGCACTGCAAGTGTCATTATCTCATCCTTATGGGATGATTTTAATATATAGGTATAGATTTATGATAATCACTATAAATTATTTATATGTTAATGTGTAAGCATTGTAATTTTATCAACAAACTAAAATGTAGAAGAAAATACTACATGTGTCATTAGCTCATCTTTTATGGGATGATTTTAATATATAGATATAGATATAAATGTATAGATTATTATCATAGAAGGAAGATAGTTTTTATTCAAAAATAATATGGCTCAATTTAAGGCCATCATTGTTTGCCAATTGAATATCTTCAATGGTTGAAGTATTTTAATTAGTTTAATTTATGTTATATTTAAATTTTTTTATTATTTATTTATTATATGAATATTATTATCTAAATTCGCATATAATTTAGATAGCAATACCTTAGATATTCAAGGGAAATGGCCCATCAGCTTGGGATCCCGTGAACACGGCATGGCCATAGGAATGCTTGTGAACTGTTCCCAGGTTCTAAAAAAGTGAGGCGAAGAACTTAGAAAGGATAAAAGTCTGAGGAATATGAACGAAGTATGTAGCTCTTGAAGAATGTCTGGATATTAAGTCTACATCAAAAATATTCCTGAAGAAGTGCATTGGCAGTGGTTGAAGAAGGTTTTTTTGAGTTATGGTAGGGCAATTGATGTTCATATTTCATTTAGAAGGATAAAAATTGAAGAAAATTCCTTTTTGTCAGTATTCAAGAGGGAATTCCTGGCTGTAAACTCTATTAAATGGCTTAATGGATTGCGGCTTATTGATCGAAAAATATTAGTGAAACATACGAGAAACGGATCCAGGTTTCAACAATGGCGAATATCCAATATGGTTGTGAATCAGAATAAGGTTCATCCCTCTAGCGGGAGTAGGAGATTAAAGGAAATGAGCACTTGAACTCTTGTGGTGATAATGTCAAAAGTCATGCTTTTAAATCGTATAAACAAGTTCTCATGGGTGAAAAGACAATGAATAGCAATTCTAATCAGTCAATGAAAGTTTAATCTGAAATCGAAGGGGGATCAAAGGCCTATAAAATTGTTAAGGCAGTAGTCGATGATGAAATCATCCATCTCATAGAAAAATGTATCGTCGATTATGCTAGGGTTACTTCGATGTAGAATGGCTTGAAGCACATGTTAGGTCTCAAGTTGTTTTTTATTTGGAAGTGAAAGAGACGCATGGTAACAAGTTCTTAATATAGTTTGAAATGATGAACAGATGAAGCATTTAGAGAAGGAAGGCTTGTTAGTGTATGCCCTTGAACCAATTAGATTAGACATGGGATACATAGTCAATTAACTACATACTAGTCATTAGCTTAAGTAACAAAAATTTTTCCTCCATGTTAGTCACATGATTGACTATTACTAATTGGATGAAGCCAATGGAGCTTAAAAGGCTTTACAAAGGAATTACAAAGTGTTGCTATTATGAAATTCTTATGCATTAAAGCCAAGATCCTCGAAACATTCCTAGTCATCGTATTATCAAGATGCGCATTTGTAATGCTTAAAGACTTGCACATGTCATGCCTTCATACTTATGAAGTAAGCAACCGAACTCACAAGTTAAAGTATGTAAGATATTTGAGATGGCATAGAGGTGCTTGTTTTATGGAAATAAGTTGACTAAACATGATCCATATGAGAATTCCATTTAATATTAGTCACTCAAGTGTCTACAAAACATGTTCTCACGTGCTAGTCATGTAACTAGTCCTTAGATCTGTTATACCAGTTCCTCTTATATGGGGAGTGTCATACCTAGAGATTATTACGAACGCATCTATAAAGATGGATGCCAAAGGAAAGGTGGTTTTGGGTATGGCGTGAAATATGTGGTAGATGGATAAGTGATCTAAACAAGATTCACCACTCCTAGTAACATTTGAGACATATCCTGAATAATCTTAACTATTGTTAATAGGATTAAAGTCTTCGTCCAAAGCACTATGAATTATGAGAAATTGTTCCTCATAGATTCATGATAGTTAACCAAGGTGTAAGATCCAACATGGATTAAAGCATAAGTGGACATTGTATCATTTTTATGCTCATTCCAAAATATCTGGTGAAAGGACAATATTACACTGATAGGCAAGTTACTAAAAGGTTTCAATGAGGTTTCAACAATTGGATAGTCATGATGGGTTGTCAGATCTCGCTTTTGATCTATAAACATGATTAAAGAAATTAATTATGTTCATTGTCAACATGTTAGGAGCCTACTAGGTCATGCACAATAAGATGGATTTGTTGGATTAAATCAAGGATTTGATTAAGTATGACTTAATTAAAAAAAAAGTATAATGAGAAAGACTTAATTGAATTAGTTCATTAAAAATTATTTAAAACATTAATTAGATTTATGAAATCTAATTAAAGATATTTTAATATGACTGTAAATATAAGAAAGTTTAATCGAGAAAATGTCTAAATATAGACAAGGCAATAAGAATGCCTTGGTTTTTGGGCTAAAAATTACTTATAGTCGGGTAAATAATTATTTTATAATTATTTGAAAATATTTACGTAAAGTAAAAGTATCTTATTTGGGCTAAAAATTTAATTAAAAATTAAGTATTGCTACATATAAATGGGGTTGGCCAAAAGCTCTAATTATTAAGTTAAATGAGCTCAGTTTTGAACTAATCCTATTAGAACTTAATGTGAGGCTAGCCACATAAATGGGGGCCACATTAGCATAGTTTCAGGCCTATATATTAATTGGTTAATAACTAGGTCCCCTTTTGGGTGGATTGGTTCAAATAGTTTTACTTGGGCTCAAAGAAACCCATTAAAGTTGCGCCACCTATTAGGCTTGTCTTGAATAGGCATGGTTGGCCCATTTATCATGCATAACCTCAACTTAAATGTATATAAATACATTATTCAGGCTTTTTGGCTAAGTGTTTTTAGAAAATTCTAGGCACATAAACCCTAAAATCTCTACCAAGGTTTGTCGTAACTTGTCAAACATGAATGCAACACGCTAGACTTAAATAAATAATTTCTATATTGTTTTCTCATATTAGGATGAAACTTAATTACTAAACGAATCGCTCATCTAACTTACCCTAAATAGTCATTAAAAATCACTAAACAACTTAAAGTCACCACCAACCTATTTTGGCTAGGTGAGATTGGTCATTTACCGAAGTTTATCTTTTGAGGGTTACAAAACCCTCAAAAACAAGCTTTAAAATTCACTTAATAATTAGAGATTCATGTGAAAAGGGTTCAGGAATCGATTATGCGAGAAGTGAGACATATCCCCTCCACGATGCCATAAATTGGTACCTATTAATTATGTGTTAACTAAAATCTTGATTATAATTGATTTTAGTTTTTTAGAATTTAAATATAATTCCCATTATTCTTTGAAATTATTTATGGTTGATATTATTTTTTCATTTGAGTAAATCAAGTTTGTTTACATCTTTTAGAAATCAAGATGTTTTTTGCATACCTCCAGAAAATCTAAAAGAATACGAAAGTTTCATTTTTCAAGAGATTGAAAATTTTGATTTACTTGTTTAAATAGATTATTCATTTGTTTTAAATAATCGATGAGATGACTTTCATATACTGGAAGTACACATATGGACTATTTGAACTTGGAAACATTGCCTCGTATTTTAAAACATTATATATTTTAATTCAAATATATCGATATATTTAATTTTGGCATAGTATTATGAAAATGACTTCAAATAGGATACGTGAAATTGCAAAATGATCCTTTGATTATTGCAAATAATCTAAATAGGCCTAACATGCATGAACTTTATGAATGATCCCTAAATCACGAAAAATGATTTAAATGCATGATATTTTATAAAATAATCCCTAAGTCAGAAAAAAGACTTAAATATTTCAAAACTCTATGAAATTACATGAAAGTCTCTAGATCATTGAAAATGATCTAAATAACCTTAACATTTATAAATTTGCATGAAAGTCCCTAGAACATAGAAAATGACTCAAACGACCCTAATATGTGTAAAATTACAAATATATCCCTAGATCATGAAAAATGACCTAGATGACCCCAACATACTTAAACAGGCATAAAAGTTCCTAAGTTATGGAAAATGACATGAATATGCATTAGAGTTGTAGAATGGTCTTTAATATGCATGAAATCATTATGGGAAAATTACAAAATGATCCCTAAAAGTTTCTAACATTCCTAAATGTAGCCATAACATTTTTTTCACTATTAAATATACAAGCATGGTATCATACATGGTATTTACTTTCAAAATACTACATTTACATGAACATACAGAGATTTACTAATATGCATGATACTGTTGCCATAATCACAATATATTCATGGAAAATTCATGGACATGTAAATCACAACAGTAATGCATGAAGTTACCATAAAATATATGCATCATACTTATCATGAAGTATAGATAACATAAAGGTAAAATCATGGTCAGAATATGGAAAAACAAATGATGAAAACTTATGAAACTAAGAAAACCAAATTAAAACATTTGGAAAACTATTTTTTGATGGAAACTTGATTTTTACATAACTTTTAACAAAAAATTCAAAGAAAAACAATATATAGCAATTTGAGCTTATAGCTCAAGATTTGGCCATAATTTGGTTTTTACACCTTGGCACAAATCATCAGCTAAGCATGCTTAGGATCATCGAGCTTTCATAAAAGAGAAAAGAAGATGCAAAATAAGAGTAGAAGATGAAAGAAAATAGCTTTAGGATTACCACTCTTCCTTTCTCTCTTTTTTAGCTTTTTTTTTCGTTCTCCGATTTTTTTCTCAACCATAAACTAAAGGGATCCCCTTCCAAGAATATCCTTAAAGTGGTTTTAATCCCTTCACTGATTGTCTCATCCCTATACAAGTTCATCCACATCTTGATAACTCACCCCAACTTGTTTGCAAATAACCTTTTTGCATGGATAGATGGTCTTATCAATCGCCAAAACCTTTCTAAATAGGGTATGATTTTAGCTGAGTTTAGTGGAAAATCTCAGTAACACACTTTTAAAGAGAACTCAAAATGGTCATATCTTGGTTTCATGTAAGAAAAAACTTTTAACTCTAACCCAAAATAGCATGTCATAGAATTTCAGCTGAGCTATACTCAAAATACTCCAGAAACAACCAACTAGATGCCATTTAGGCCCCAAACATTATTAGAATATTGTACTTATCTATTCTAAGCTCAATCAAGTTTTAATTACTTTGGCTATGTGAGTGGTTCTCATGCTCATGTTTTAATGTAAAAATGTTAGTAAAATACCGCTTGCATGATTATAAATAAATTCAAGGCCCTTAAAAATGTGAAATGTAAGAAAAACTAGGTGAAAAAGCTTGTTTTTGGCAAAAAATTTTATGCATTATCGATACATGTGGTGTTTGTATTGATATTACTGCTTTCCATAACCCAAAACCCAACAAAACATGAAAATATATCAATGCAATGCATATTGTATCGATACATTTGAAATTGTATCAATACAATTGCAATCCCAGATCCTAGAAGGACTAGCCCAATAATGTATCAATACATTAATAACTTGTATCAATACAATTTCGTGAATTTCATAGAAATGACATTTTTAACTTTTTAAGGGTTTACAATTATTCAATTTAGTCCTTAGGCCTTCTTTTTTTTGCCTAGCAAGATGATACCTAGTAATTGCCCCTTTTTTAATTTTTATTTCTATAATTTTATTTTATTTTATTTCATTTATTCTTTATGGCCTACCAATTAAGTCCATGCATGTCAGAAATTGGTTGAGAGGAGATACGGTGCGTCTCACTTGGGGTCCCGAATTGGGCTCTACATGCTTGAAAAAGGCTTGCATGAAGTTAGATGTCTACAAGGTTGGTGCCTCCTTTAACTTTCCCTAAGCTCTTTGCTTCACTTTCATCCTTGGAGATCTAAAATTGTTCTTGATCCAATAAAAGTGAGAAAAATAGTTTTCTAGCTAGAGAAAAAAATAGCCGCCACCCATAGAAGGCCAAACACTGCCATTGGTACTTCCCTACAACCTCCTTGCAATGCTATCTCACATTCCTGTGGCTATCTTAAATCGTTCTTAGTTGTGTGAGATTAAAGTAACTGCGTTTATATAATAAGCCGTTTGTCTAGCATCAAATAACTACTAGACCTCATGAAGGCTCCAACAACCATCTGTGTGCATCACTGTTAGAGGTAATATACATATTCTAGTCATGATCTTAGAGATCTTTTCAGGGAGCCTTAGCCACCACTTATCAAGTTTCTTTCAAAATTGTTTAAACTCTAGTTTACGATATCTGAGACTCGGGTAATCCTTAATCAAGTGGATGTTTATATTTTATTTGAAAATTTTATTGTTTAATACACATAAGTTCCTCTCTAAAGCTCCATAGACAAGTATGACAGTTTTTATATTTACGTTTTCCTATGCTATTTTATGTTGTTTTAATAATTTTTGAAATATGATATTTGCATGAGATCGAAATTTACTAGGATACGATACCTTAAGGGCTGGCATTGGCTGAAACAATGGTCTCGGATTTTCGGGTGTGGTCGCCAGAAATTAGTTGTAAAAAAAATACTGGGGTTTTCCTCTTCATGCATGGAATTATAAGACTTATTGGAAAATTGCAATTATTTAGCGAGAATTTTGTACTGTTGATCAAGACACTCTAAAAGTTTAAAGATTCCAACAAAGGTGTGATGCAGATTAGTACAAATATTTTACCTTTATAAATGAAATTATTACGTTTCAAATGGAGATTCCCACTTTTCAAGTCCGGGTTACTGAGTTTGATGGTAGGGTCTCGGCATGTTCTTGCAATTTAGAAAAAAGTTGGATGGGGATGGATGACGAGTTGCATCAGATAAATTCCATAAATCCCATGCCTTATGAGGATGCAAATGTTCAAGACGAATCAAAAGATGAACAGCTTAGTTGCAGGCAAGAAGATCAAAAACCAGCTTTGGAAATTTCTCATGTTCCTACGGCTACTGAGGAGCGCATTGCATAAATGATGAGGATGTTCAAGACGCATAAGAAGATGAATAGCTTTGTTGCAGGCAAGTAGATCACAACCCAGCTTTAGACTCTAGATGTTCCTGCAGCTATTTATGAGTGCCTCATAAATATCAATGATGAGCTAGTTGAGAATGGTAGATGCTCGTCTAATTCTATTGAGTTGGAAAAAGGAAAGGGGTTTTCTATGAGCCAACATACTCGGGTGGGTTTGGGCCACGACGTTGAAAGGTGGATATAGTTGATGAAAGTCCAAAAATAGTTAATAGGACTTCTCTTTATAGGCCCATTAAAGGGGATGACAGACGTACTATTCAAAGTAAATAGGGGCCCATCTTTGGAGTCCAAAAAAATCAAGTGCCGAGATTTTGACCTATTCAGACAGAAATACATGTGTCTCTCGTTTTGACGAAATCGAAAAAACTTTTACACAAGCAAAGTGGAAAAAAAGTTGCAAAAAGGAGGGGACTTTTAGGGTGAGGTTTTTATTATAGGTTTTTCATAAGGTTTGATTGTAATAGGTTAATATTATTTTTTTATTTATTATTATATAGTAATATATAAAATTATCATGATTACATAAATGTATTATAAGTTATATAAATTATTATCATTAAAAAGAAAAATTTAAAATTATCAATAAATATTATAGTTACATAAATTATATTATCTATTATATAAATTATTATGATTGTTAATATAATTTAATATTATATAATTTTATTGTAATTACATATATATATTATTTATGTACATAAATTATGATAAAAAATAATAAAAGTTATAATACATAAATTTATTTTATTTACATAAAAATCTTATAAGTTACAAAAATTTATTATAATTAGAGAATAAAAAATAGTACGACACAAAATATTATAATTACATAAATTATATTATTTATTATACATGTATATTATTATAGGTAATGTGAATAAGTATTAGACAAACATTATAATTACACATATACATTATTACTTATAGAAATTATGATAAAAGATAATAAAAGTTGGAATACATAAATTTATTACATTTACATAAAAATTTTGTAAGTTACATAAATATATTATCAACAGGTAATAAGAAGTACTGTTACAGAAAATATTATAGTTACATAAATTATATTATCCATAACACATGTTTGTTACCATAAGCAATATAAATACATATTAAATATTTTTATGAAATTTATGTTATATGTAATGCTTTTGTGTAAAGAATCTTTGAAGGTAATATATATATTTAACTTGTTACATACAAATATTATCAAATTTATATACAAATATTACAAATTTATATAAAAATATTACTAAATCTATAATATATGTATGTAAAATATTTTTTTAAGAAAATTAACTATAATTTTCTAAAAATTATTTTTTATTATTTATTATGTTTGTGACAAATTAATTTTTGTAGTAACTTTTGAAGTGAAAAAGGTTTTCATATTTTTTGTTTAATAATTTATTTGGGTGTATTAGAAATAATTATATTATTTTAAGAAAAAATTAATTTTTTGATAAAGTTATAATTTTTATTAATTGATAAAATTACAATTTAATATTGCAAAAATTACATATAAATATTATAATTTACATAATATTTATGTGTAATTTATGTTATATGTAATGTATTTATGTAAAAAAATCTTTGAAGATAATATATTTATAAATTTGTTACATACAAATATTACTGAATTTACATATAAACATTACATATTTACATAAGAACATTATCAAATCTATAATATATGTATGTAAAATATTTCTTTAAAACAATTAATTATAATTTTTTAAAAATTATTTTTTATATATATTATATGTGTGTGAAATTAATTCTTGTAGTAATTTTTGAAGTGAAAAAAGTTTTCATATTTTTTTATTTTAATAATTTATTTGGGTATATTAGTAATAATTATATTATATTAAGAAAAAAATAATTTTTGATAAATTTATAAGTTTTATTAGTTAATAAAATTACAACTAAATATTATAAAAATTACATATAAATATTACAATTTACATAACATTTATATGTAATTTGTATTATATGTAATATATTTGTGTAAGAAATCTTTGAAGGTAATATTTATATATAATTTATTACATACAAATATTAACGAATTTACATACAAATATTACAATTTATATAAGAATATTACCAAATCTATAACGTATTATGTAAAATATTCTTTCAAAAAATTAACTTTAATTTTCTCAAAATTATTTTTTATTTTTATTAAATATATTATATATTAAGGTTTACATAAAAACGAACTGGAAAACTATTTTTGCAGGCCCAAATTCAAACAGTGATTGAGCTTCTATCAAGAGTTAATCATAAAATATATTATATATATATATGACTTCCACCCTACACATATATATATTATCTGGGAAGTCGATTCTCTTGTAAAAAAATCGGCTCGCCCTTTTCATATTATATATACATTATATATTTCACATATAATATATAATATATTATATATAGATTATATATATTAAAAATATATTTTAAAAAATTAAAAATTAAAATATTTTATATTAAAATTAAAATTATTTTTTAAAAATTAAATGAATATATATTCTATATATGATATATAATATAAATTATATATAAATTATACATATTATATATAATATATATTACATAATACATATATAACATATAATATTATAAACATAATATAATAATATATAATAAAAATAAAAAATATTTTACACTAGATAATGAATTACAATTTAAATAATAATATATATTAAAAATATTTTATATTAAATTTTGGATTATTATATAAAATAAAAAATGAAAAATGTTTTATATAATATATATTATATATAAAGTATATAATATATATTATATTAATATATATATCATATAATAAAAATAAAAATACTTTTATTAAATCTTAAATTATTATTTAAAAATATTAAAAATAAAAAATATTTTATATTAACTGCTAACACTGTTATGAAAGGATAAGGTTTGGAAAATATTTAGGGAGAATTACAAAAAAGTAAAAGGTAATAATAATTATTAAGAAAATAAAAGCAAGAAAAAATAATTTTAGAAAAGAAAAGTAATTATTAGAATTATTAATAAAGAAACTATAATTATCATTTTGTCTCTATTTTTCATCTCTTCTTTTGGATGTCTTTTTTATGACAGTAATTTAGCGAAAGTTATAAATTATATATATTAAATTATAATATATATTATTTACTATTTTTTTGTTTACAATCTAAAGGATTAAAAATATTTATTTATGCAAAGATCTTTAAAGATAATGAGTTATGATCATCTCACTAGACAAGAATAATCAACTGTACTTTTTATTTTTTGTTTACAAGTTTATTCTTTTATTTCTATTGGAGTGTCATCCTCCCATTATACAAGAAAAACCAACTTCAGCATATAGAAAGTTATGCTGAAGATGATGTCAATCATACATGAACACGGTTGCTTTATATATATACTTTACATTTAGTTATAGTGTGTCATACATTTATGTATAGTGAGTCGTACATTTAGGTATAGAGAGTTATAAGAAGTCGTACATTTAGTAATTATTTTTTAATATAAAATATTTTTAATATTTTATTATTTATTATATATTATATTATATATTATTATGTTATTTTTATACTATTATATATTATTTTAATATGTATTATATAATATATCTAATCTATATTATTTTAATTTTTTGAAAAATAATTTGGATTTAATATTTAATATTTTTTAATATTTAATTAGTTTTCCAAAATTTAATATAAAATATTTTTTATATTTTATTGTGTATAATATATTATATTATGTAATATATTATTATATTATATTTATGATATTACATTATATTATATATGTATTATATAATATATAATATATATAATGTGTATATTATATATTATTTTTAATTTTTTAAAAAGTAATTTGATTTAAAGTTAAATATTTTTTAATTTTTATTATTTTTTATATTAATCCATTATTTAATATAATTCGAGTTTTTTTATAATTTGAGATTTAATAAATATTTTTAATATATATAAGTAATATGTAATATATATATATAATTATATTTATGATATATAGTTTGTGAGAGGTCGATTCCTTTACGAAGGGAGCCGATCCCCAACAAATATAATATTATAATATATTATATGTAATATATCATATTATATATTATATATACATATATAATATATTATATAATATAATATATATTAATTTGAGATTTAATATAAAATCTATTTTTATTTTTATTATTTGTAAATGGTAATTTAGGATTTAATATAAAATAGTTTTATTTTTTGTTATTTGTAAATGATATTTTAAAATTTAATATAAAATATATTTTTATTTTTTTGTTATTTTTAAATAGTAACTCAATATTTAATAAAAAATATTTTTATATATTTTATTATTTCTAAAAACTATTTTTGATATATATAATTTATATTTATAATTTATATAGTTATATATTTATAATTTTTATATATATAATTTATATATATGGGAGAGTCGGTTCTCGTACTAAGTGAAAGCTTGGTTAAATTGTAATTATAATCTCTTTATTAATAATTCTACTAGTTATTTTTTTTGAAATAATTTTTTCTGCTTTTACCTCTTTATAAAAATTATTACCTTGTATTACTTTTTTAGAATTTTCTCTATCCGCGAACCATATTTTTCTTTTTTTTTTTATAAAGCACCGGTTGAAAGTAAAAATTTTACATTAAAAAGTTCATGCTATTTTAAGCTGATGGGAAGCGTCCAGTAGAAATTTAATCTTAGAATGCTCGAAAGAAGTTTAAAAGAAGTAAGCGATCCAAGAAAAAAAGTGATGATGATAGAATAGTGAATGACTATCAATCGGATGGAGATATTGAAAATAGCCAGAGGATTCTTTTTCAAGGAGTGAAGACTTGGGATATTGGGAAGAAGTTGTGTCTTTCGATTATTAGCGATGAAGACGTGGTGATTGAGGAATTGATGCCATTAGAAGAAAATCATGAAGTTCAGTGCTGAACAAGTCAGGTTAGGTTTTTCAATTTCTTCTTCTTTAATCGGATGGTAAGAATGAGAACGATATGTTGGAACGTTTAAGATTTGGGTAGTGTTGTACAGAGAAGTAGAATTAAAAACCGGTATTAGATCCAAAGGTTGAGATATAGTTGGCATGGAAAAAGAATCTTGCGATGAGTGACGTTAGCATTATTCAAAGTTTATGGGTGGATGATAATGTCAAATAGGGAAGTGTTGCTTCAAAAGAAAGGCTGGAGCATTATTAACAATTTGGGTTAAATCTCATTTAACAGTGGCAATTAATTATTTGACGTTGAAAGTCGTAGGGTTTGATATGGTTTTCAAACGTTCATTCGTAATGTTTATGATGCCGGGTTTGATGAAGTTGGTAAGTTTGTTTAGGGGCAGGATTTGTATGGTTGTTATGAGGTTTAACAGGATGATGCTGAATTTTTGTGTGAAACATGCTTGAATTGGGTTCTCAACAGTGTTATCGATATCATCGGTATCAGTTGATACATATTGATTTTGACATATAATAGTACAGATAATAGTTGATTTCATTTCGATTTTGATTTCGGTTTATACTAGTCATACCCGTAGATACCGACTTGTTTCATTGATACCAGTCAAAAATAGCTATATTAATCGGTATATAATTTAAGCTTGTAAAAAAAAAGTTAAACCAATATTGATCTTAAATATGAAAAATATTATACATAATTACTCGTAAATATGATGAATATTAGATATAGTTATTCGTAAATTTAACAATCATTAAAAAATTTTAACCTTATTACTTAACTGATATTAATTTTCTTATATTTGATGAAGTTTTTTTTTTAGAACATTTTATATAATTGATTAATATTTAGTATATAAACTTTATTTAATCTCATTTATTTTATATTTAAAAAATATTATATATATATAAATTAAAGATATTTATACTACGATAAACTCGAAATAGTATATCAGAATACGTTGATATTATTATGTTTTTATATCAAAATAAAAATAATACATTTACCGAGACTGATTACCTAGGTTCTCCAGGTTTTCTGCAGCTAGTCTGATGAATGTTCATATTGGTTATTTGCCTTGTTTCGGACTTTGTTCCATTCTTCAATATCATAAAATCTCTGAATTAGGAAAAAAAAAGTTCAAAAAAAGCAAATGGGACTGCTAATTGAAGGCGAAATTTCACCGCTTATTTTTTTACTATAACCTTAACATTATTTAATCATAATATAAAACTATGCAGGAATTCATTACTTAAAAATATAAATTTTAAACAATATTTTTGATGAATCTTATACAATTTAAAATTGTAATTATTTAGTTACATGTGATATGCTTTCTTAGTTAACACATATTCTATTAGGTTTGA